>BRDA01002465.1:10366-28185 GCA_036984385.1 Crenuchus spilurus
ATAAAAACCTGCACTCACACACAAACCCCATACACACACACACATACACAAACACTGCATAAAAACCTGCACTCACACACAAACCCCATATATACACACACACACACACACACACACACACACTGCATAAAAAACCTGCACTCACACACAAACCCCATACACACACACACACTGCATACACCCACACACATACAAAACTGCATATACACACACACACACACACACACACACAGAGAGAGAGAGAGAGAGAGACACAAACCTGCTCATATATACACACACACACAAAATGCATCAATGAAATCAATTTCCATGTGTCTTATTTGTTTATGTATATGAAAACACTGCACTGAATACCAACTATGAAAAAGGGAGAGAGAGAAGGAGAGGGACAGGAGAAGCAACAGAGTGAGGGAGGAGAGAGAGAGAGTGAAGGAAAGGCAGAAAGAGAGGACAAAGGCACACTTTCTTGGAAATTAAAGACATAAGAGGTGTGTGTGTGTGTTTGTCCTTTTACATTCTATCTGTAATAAAGACAAGATGATGAGAGAGAGAGAGAGAGCGCACCCTCGTCTTACATACAAGCACACAGAAGATCTTAGAGGTAAAAATCTCTCCATGTATGATTAACTCCACCCAGTGTATTAATGTGAACCTTCACCACACAAATGCACAACTCCACCCTGCACATCACTGTGTGTGTGTGTGTGTGTGTGTGTGTGTGTACAGCTCTGTGTGAGTAAATGTGTAATTTGTTAAAGTTAATGAGAGGATGTAACCCCGCCACACTCAGCTCTAATAAACTCCTCAGGACTACTGCACTAAGCCACAGACATGTCTTCAAGCACTCTTCAGCATCATATCAAACCTTACCTGTCACTCAGATTCATTACTCACTCACAAACATTTCAATGTTACAAAATTGTAATATGTAATAAAAGCTGCATTTATAAACTTTTACACTCCAAATCAAGTTTTACCATCAATAACTGCTGCTTTACTGAATGTTCCTAGAACAGTGCTTTCCCCTCCCTAAACATCTACAGCTAAAGCACCCTTGAGCAAGGCACCTAACCCCCAACTGTGCCCTGAGCAACACAGCTAATATGGCTGCTTACTACTGTTTTTCAGCAAGTGTGTATACACGAGTGTGTATCTCTGAGTGTGCTCACTATCAAGAATGGGTTAAATGCTTCCCAGGAAAACATACTACTACTACTTCTACATCCAGACATAAACAAGGTTTAAATAAGCAAGTTTAAGTCTTGTAAATGTATGTAACAAGTATTATTCCCACATTCAGAACCATGTAGATAGCAATTAATTGTAATTCCACTGTTACTTATATTGCAATTACACTGTAAACTGGTCTTACCAAAATAACAAATACATTTTATTTTAAATCTACTTTATGTTATATTATATAAATGTAGCTGGTCTTAGACAGAAATTCAGAGTACAGTAACTATAAAGATCAATACATTAGGACATCTGTCTCAAGTCTGGACTAGAGAACTGAAACTTTTCAATACTTAAGTTTGGCAATCAAATACTCTACACTCTAACTTTCAAAACTTTTTGAAATCTAGTTGTACGGTACTATCCTGGCACTATATTTTACTGTATTTGCACTGAAATTTTATGTCATGTTAGTTATGATGTAAAAAATAGAAATGTGTCTGTGTTCCATCATATAAACAGTTGGTGTTAAATCATGAGTGTTTTTAGTTTATACCAAGAGTATTGATTTGGTATCAAGTAACATAATACTATGTACACTGTACCAAATCAAAATTCTGGAATGTTACGACCCTGATCCGGGCTGGTGCCCAACACAAGCACTGATACCTGTGTACACTGTTGTGGGTGAAAGCACACAGATGGCTGTGGGTGCGGCTATTTTTGTTGTTCACTCTGCATCTTAAGAAGGCCATTATGGGTATAATAATTTGACGTATGGAAAAGGTTCTTAATTACAGACGGAAAAGGACACACTCTGTCCTCCCACACACACACACACACACACACCAAGATCACTCGTCACTGACCTTTCTGCAAGGCAATCTGCCTGATCTATTATACAATCTGTTCTACATGACAAACACGTACACACACACACACACACAAGTGCCGAACAATATATTGTTTGTTAATCGTGACTGTGATATCAACCTAATACTGATTTCACAGCAAGCCGAAATTCACAGTTCACAGACACTTTCTACTTACTGTGACTACTTACTGTGGGTCTTAAATAAAGATACACTGATATGGAATTTTCAGGCTTGACGCCTGTGGCCATAATTATAATTGTGGCCAATACCAATACCTCCAATAATTTAAAATAAATTCCAACATACAGTACCAGTCAAATGTTTGGACACTTTCTTGACATTCAGTGGTTTTTCATTATTTAAAAATGGTCTGCATTGTAGATGAATACTAAAGTCACTCAAACTATGAAGAAACACATATGGAATTATTTAGTAAACAAAGAAGTGTTAAACCAGAATGTTTATATTTTAGATTCTTTAAGGTAGGCACCTCTTGCGTAGATGACAGCTTTCTTGGCATTTTCTCAGTCAGTTTTTTGAAGTAGTCACCTGGAATGACTTTCAGTTAACAGTTGTGCATTGTCAAGAGTTCATTACTTGCATTTCTTGCCTCCTTAATGTGTTTGGGACATAAGACATCAGTGTGTCTACTTTGAAGTCTAAAACCTAAAACATATTTTGGTTTGTTTAACACTTAAGTTTACTACATGATTCCTTATGTGTTCCTTCATAGTCTGAATGATGTCGGTATACATTTACAATGCAGGGGGAAAAACACTGAATGAGAATGTGTGTCCAAACATTTGACGGTACTGTACGTAAATAACTTCATGTCAATTTCACATTACATTACAGCCATTAGTGGTCATTTCAGGGAATCACAGAGTTGCCAGCAGAGGATGTGAGCTCCAGAAGAAGGAAAATGTCGATTTTACAAGCTAAGAATAGGACACAACAATAAAAATAATACCCTGGTCATTGACATCCTTCAAGACACATGGAAAACTAACATCAAGTCTCTTCTCTATCCTGACCCATCTCTTTGATGAGCACTTAAGAGAGCACTAGTTTGAAACACTTATTATAATGCATTGTTTTAGTCTTATATTGTGTATAATTGTGTATCTTTCCTTATTCCTAGGTATTAGTAATGGTTTTGTTCCAACAGTGTCTGAACGGGAGAGAAGTTTGGACTCTAACCTGTCTGTACTAGCCAAGATAATTCTCTTAATGGAAACAAAGTACTGTCGAACATCGCTCTGGATAAGATGCTAAATGCTGTAAATGTAAATAATATACACTGCTCAAAAAATAAAGGGAACACTAAAATAACACATCCTAGATCTCAATGAATAAAATATTCCATTTGAAAATCTTTATTTTCCCGTCCTACGGCCCCCTCCATGTCTCCTGGTGTACTGGCCTGTCTCCTGGTATTTGCTCCATGCTCTGGACACTGTGCTGATAAGACACAACAAACCTTCTTCTCACAGCTCGCATTGATATAGCATCCTGGATGAGCTGCACTACCTGAGCAACTTTTGTGGGTTATAGACATCACCTCATGCTACCTCTATGGTGAGAGAACTGACAAAATGCAAAAGTGACCAAAACATCAGCCAGAAAGGATGAGAACAGAGAAAAGGTCTGTGGTTACCACCTGCAGAACCACTCCTGTATAGGGGTTGTCTTGATAATTGCCTCTCATTTCTACCTGTTGTCTGTTCCATTTGCACAACGGCAGGTAAAATTGATTCACAATCACTGGACAGGTTGGTTTCACAGAAGTGTGTGTGACTTGGAGTTACATTGTGTTGTTTAAGTGTTCCCTTTATTTTTTGAGCAGTGTATATCTTGGATCCCTGGTATTCAAATATTAATGTATTGTGGTCAATGAACATGCCCAAAATGCTTCTCAATGTTTCTATTAATATGTTTTGAATAATGCTACACAGAAATATGTTCAAAAATATTTATTGAATCTGTACAACCTGACATTTTCATTCCATCTCATCTTAAGATCATAAGTGGATCTGAAGTTCTGAGTCTATGAAAAGGATCTTATATGCACCACATCTGCATCTCACAACATGATTCATTCTTGTATTTGAAACTGACCAAGAGACACTCAGAAAATCACTAAGGACTGAGCCATCTGCCTCTCACTGTGTGTGATAAGTGGATGTGTGTGTCCATCTACATTTTGTGCGAAGCTGACCAATGGAAATCAATAAGGACTGACTCACTTCATTCTCCATTCAGTCCATATTCCAATCGTACAGAATGACACACCAGAAGCTTACAGCTGCACTGATTTAGACATTTACACATTTATTACACATTTGTCTTCTATTTTACACATAAATCATAACATATTGTGAAGTCAAGACATTGACAACACCATTTCAATATCAAAACAATTCATCCACATGAGCAAAGGTCTGTTTTCACAAGAAATATGATGAATTTCTAAAATCAGAGTTCTCATTTATTTCAAATATTGCCTCATTATAGAGACCAATTTGTTCTTAACATTTTGAAATGAAACATATGAGCAGCAAGTGACATGTAAGTTCCTTTACAGGCAAATTTATGAGGATATGCAAAAACAGACCCCAAAGTGTTCATTATCATATTTGCATAAACAGTTCCCATGTGCACAGTCTCACATTTAAAAACTAATCCATGCCAGTCTTTCCACATTCTGAACCCTGGTTTATTTAGAAACAGAAATAGGACAAATGCATGATCCTCACTGGTTAATCACCACATCTCTTAGCCAATAAAATGTGATTTAACAAAGTAAGGAACAAGTTCATTTTGATGTCTGGGGGGTTAAAATGAGTGAAAGGTTAATGATGACTTTATTAACCTATAGCTGTGCTAAATCTGTGTTGTAATAACCTCCCATTAATAAACACGTTCTATTCAAATGGTTTGGCAATGCCACTGATAAGGAATAGTACAATCACAATATGTAGCAATATAATTTAAAAATCATGTTAGTATGGATGGACGTGCTGCTGTGTTATGCTCGGTGTTATCTGTTCGGTCAGCCTCGTGTTCTAATTGGCCTGAGCTGATTCTTGGCCAAGTTCTTTAACAGGCTCAGCAGCAGGGTTTTATCATCACAGGTCAGGGCATTTTAGCAGCCGCTGTTAGCGGACAAGCCATTAGCACAATATTATGGGATGGGTGAGCGGGAGCTGTTGGGATCACCGGAGTAACAAGGTCTGTTGTTAGATTTGTGAGTGCACTGACCTTCTCCTCAAGGAGACAACAGCTCATTGACCCACTAAAACAGACACACACATGCATGCAGGCATGCAATATGCAAACACACTTGTGATGGAGAGAACTCACTGACCTACTAATGATGAATACAAACAGAGTATGCAGATGTGATGCAGAAACAAATGAATTAATAAAACTAACACTGGGTGGTTATGAACGCATAATAATTGTGTACAAATATCACTATTAATACCACTTTTCCACCAGTTAATACAGTTGCTGGGGGTATTAATGAAATGACAGTCACATTTCTGGTCAAAATATCTCAATGATTAATCAGCTGGTCCTTCTGTGCAAGATGATTTTAACACCTCTACAACGAATGGCAGAATTTAATGTATTTATGTAAATGAGGCACGCCCCCATTTCCAGCAGACAAGGAAGGCAGGGCTGAAGCCCCCAAACACAGCAACGCAGAAATGATCACAAAATAAAGTTGAATTTTTGTGATTCACTGCTGTTCTCACTCCTGTCACTCTTTCAGTCTTCATTCAAACTAGCTCCACCTTTCTTGAAAATTCACTGCTCTCTCTCAGCCATTATTTGTGATATAACCATGTAATACATATGCAAATCACAAAAAAGTAAATAGTGTATACTATTCACTTTCAGATGAAAAAACAACCAATAAAGTTGAAGCTTACTTCTTATTTGTCAGCATCTTTTTTTTCTCTCAATTTTGTCATACCACCTTAATTTGAGCAGTAGCCTGCTAGAACTAAAACACTAATCAAGTATCCATATTCAAGTTTGTGAAAGTGAGATGCATGTAAATTTCTTATACCAGAATTTCATAAACTAGAAGGTAACTGCTGAATCATTTCATATAAAAAATAATCCTAATCCACTCCCTTGTATTATGCTTCTGTGTTGCCCTCTGTGGAAATAGAAAAAGGCCATTTGTTGAAAAAAGACTGTTCTTAAACTTATGGGTGGAGATAAATCCCCTTAGTATGTCCCCTCATTGCACAATAAGAGAAGCCCAATCCTGAATGGCTTGTTACATCTCATCAGAGGTGTCAAGTAACAAAGTACAAATACTTCGTTATTATACTTAAGTAGAAATTTTTGTTATTTATACTTTACTGAGTAATTATTTTCGGACGACTTTTTACTTCTACATACTTATATTTTCATGCAATTATCGGTACTTTCTACTCCTTACATTTTAAAAACAGCCTCGTTAATTCTACGTATTGTCGGAGTTTGAGTGAGAATGCTGAGGAAGAGTTTTTCTTCCGCTACTGAATCACTGAACCAAGAGCTGAAGAGGAATGGTGGGGTGAAGATGTGCGGTGAGCAACAGCAGGGTTGCCAGGTCCCCAAAAATCTCCATCCATACAATGTATAATTAATATAACAATATGATTGCTTTTCTTTGCATTTAAAACATCCCCTTTTCTCTTCTTTATCTCTATTTTTTAACTCCTTGTGGTTTTCTACAATTTTATTTTTTTACAGCTATGACTGTGGTGTACACAAGGAGTTAAAATAGCGTGACCAGATCTGAGATAGCGAAAAAGAGGACGTCTGGTCACCCTAGTTAAAAGGCCGTGAATAACTGAGTGTAAAGAGCACTGGGGTAGACTTACTAGTATTAGATAACTTATTGGAATGGGATCTGAACATATAAATTAAGAGTAGAGAAAAGGGGATATTTTAAATGCAAAGAAAAGCAATAATATAGGCACAAAGTATGTTCTTACATTATATTTACTACTAATAACAAAAATAATAATGCTAACAATAATATCTGTGATTTGACACTCTAGAATTGAGGCTGGTGTCAGGTTGTATAGGGAGGGCACTTTTTGTCAGACATCGGGATGGAGATTTTTGAGGACCTGACAACCCTGCTGCTTCTTAATGCAGATCTGCTCCCCACCTTCTATGTAAGTCCACGCTTTAGTAAGTAATCCTGCAAAGTGTGAAAAACACAAATGATTTCTTTTTAACAAACAAATATAAATGTAATAAAACGATAAAGGGCAAAAGTTTTCATCCTTCACCAAAAACAACTCAGATTCAAGGCAATTCCTAAAACTTTATCCGGATATGACGTGCTTATGCCCATGTGCGGTACAAATCAGGCAGGGTGAACAGATCAGGTAGTGACAGCCCCTACAGTATTTCATTTTGGTTTGTCAACATTCAAGAAACATCCTATCCAGATAAATTGCACCATCCAGAAAGAGTGAATGTGATTGATAAGTATAAACATTAACCATTCTGATACCTACTGGTAAGGGATCCATCGCACCTGCACGTCTTGTCACTCTCCAGTACGCTCAGTACTTCACATATATGGTCCGCTAATGTATTTGAATTTACTAAAATGTTTTCATTTTCAAGGGGCATATATGCAGCTGAAACAGGTAGCCACTACATCCCAAAAAAATCAACATTACCATTTTAATATAACATTATAGTTATTATGGCTTTTAGAAAAAAAATATTTTGGGGGTGGGGGGTGAGGTAGTGCACTACATGCCCCTGTGGCACAGCCTAATTTTTGGCATTTGTTTTCCTTACATTAATTTTACTTTTATACTTTAAGTAGTTTTGAAACCAGCACTTTTGCACTTTTACTTAAGTAAAAAATCTTAAGTTGATACTTCAACTTCTATAAAAGTCTTTTTAAACCCTAGTATCTATACTTCTACCTGAGTAATGGATGTCAATACTTTTGACACCTTTGCATCTCATGTTTTCAGACCAAGGCTGCCCACAGTAAAACTGACTGGGTTGTCTTATTTTACAGTTTGTGCATTAGTAGACTCTCCAGAAAACCAAATATATTTGTAAAAACACTAAAGAAGTGAGCTTCTCATTATACATGTTCCCTATAAGGGTGTGCTATTCATCACTCCATTGTCATATCCTCATCTGCAGATACACACACACACACACACACACACACACACACACACACACACACACACACACACACACACACATATATACACACTACCAGCCAAAAGTTTTAGAACAACCCAATTTTTCCATGTACTTATTGCAAGTTATTCAGTGTAATGTCTCATTGCATTCAGAAATGACCTGAAATAACTCAATTGCTGCACCTGTTAACCCAGGTGGTCTTCCCTGATAAAAGCCTTTTTGTTTAATTCTGTAATATAAATTAATTTTCAGTTTTGGGTAACCTTACTTTTTTAAAATCTGGTAGTTCACCACTTACCTTTGTATCATTTCAAGCTATTCATTGTACTTGAATGACTTGAATTTAAATAAATGACTGGAAAAAGATCTGGAACACTAATTTGTCTGACGATAACACACGTTTTCACTGCATGAAATCCCAGATGCCTCCAAGCCCAGAAAAGTCAATTCAGCTTTTCAACATAGTTAACATAAGGCTTCTTTTCTGCACAGTAAAGTTTTAAGTGGCATTTGTGAATGTAACTCTGTATTGAAGTGACTGACAAAGTAATCCTTGCCCAAGTTGTTATATCAGCTTAAAATGAGTGACAGTTCTTGATGTAGTGTTGTCTGAGGAATCAGAGATCAGAGATTATGCAATGAAATTCCTCCAGATTCCTTGAATTGTTAAATGATATTGTGCACTGTAGAGGAGGAAATGGCATTTGTTGACAAAGTGCAATCCTCTGCTCATTTTTGCTCCTCAATAATGATTTGTGGATACTTTTTTGTTCCAAATCATGACTAATCACTTGTTTGAAATCACAATTATTTAGGGGTTTTTACTTTATTACTATCATTATTTGGCATAAATTGTCCCCATTCCACCATTTTTGGAATGTGCTACAGGTCTGAAATGCAGGAATGGATGTAGTTTAACAAATGAAATGAAGTCAACCAGGCAAAACATGAAATATCTTGTCTGTATTGAAATAAAATTTTAAGTAAATGTAATAAACACACTGTTGTTTTTTTATTTATTTTCTTTTTGTCCTAACTTTTTTTTGGAGGGGGGTTGTACCAAAAAATTTTGTTTATATTGCATTTATTCCACTGCAATGTAAGCAGACAATCAAGTTATGTTTTTATGTTGTACGTTTTTAGGGTGTATATCTGTGATTTACACCAATAATATTTATGAGTAATAAATATTAGTGAGCAATGCATCATGGGAGTTGTAGTCTCACCTCAGCAATGAAGACCACAATGACGCAGTCCTCTTTCTCAGCCTGACTCAGCTCTGACATCAGAGAGCTGAGTGTGTCTGTTAAATATGAATGCACCTCCCTCTTCACACTGGGCACACCCATCACTATTGACACTGAAACACACAACAGATTAAAACAGTCACTGTCAGTGTATCCATACAGCATTACCTGTAACAAAACCTCCCATTTCTGTAAGGGCTAAAAGAGAAGAAGGCTTTCTCAGCTTTTATGTAGGCTATAAATAAAAAGATTTTATTACAACAATGAAACAGATTTTAATTAAACAGACTGGAAGCAGCAATGAATTTGTAAATTATAACATAAATAATGAAATATAAACATTGGTAAAAATTTCTTCTTCTGAAAGTAAGGTTTCTGGGACATTTTAACTGGAACATTTACATTATGATGTGAATTTTAAATTTAAAATGGTTCTTTACTCTCACTGACAACAGAGGTGCACTTTGATCACAGACTGTAGTTCATCTGTTTCTCCGTATACTGTCTTAGCCTCCTTCCACCCTGTTCTTCAAAGTTATGAGAGTGGTGGATTATTCGCAGTACTGCAGTGACACTGATGTGGTGGTGGTGTGTTAATGTGTGTTGTACTGAATGGATCTATCACAGCAGAGCTGCTGATGTTTTTAAATAGGGGCAGCCGTGGCCTAGTGGTTAAGGATCTGGTCTGGTGACCTGAAGGTCGCCGGTTCAATCCCAGGGCAGGTCACGACTGAAGTGCCCTTGAGCAAGGCACCTAACCCCCAATTGTAAGTAATGTAAATGTAAATGTAAATACTGAAATGCTGGAGTGAAAACAGTGCACCAACCAAAACTTTCCAGCCAAAAGTGTCCTGTGCGAGCATCCTGTGAGCACCAATGAAAGACTAGAGGATGATCAACACAAACTGTGCAGATGTTACAGATGTAACAGATGAGTTACTGTGTCTGAATTTACATCAACAAGGTAGGCGAGTCTAAAAGAGCAGACAGCGTTTAAAACATCCAGTCAGAATGATTCACCACCCACATAACAGCTACTCTGTGCTTGTCCTGTGGGGTCTTGATGATTGAAGAACAGGGTGAATGGAGGTTAATAAAGTATATGTACAAGTCATGTGTGGCTATATAAAGTATTAGCTGCTGCTATATCTGTGTATTTTGCCAGCTGCTCTTTACATTTGCACGTATGAACATTTCATGATGTATGGACCAATAAAATGGCTCAAAATTAAACAAGGAATGTTTTTCCTTCTGTAATAAAGTTATGACTGTGCAGATATGAGTTTAGTCTCTCTGTTTATTAGCTCATATAAAGCTGAGTGTGATGGTAGATATATATGGGGTACAGTAGTATCAAATGAATCTCCACTAGAAGTCGGCCTGGCTCTGTAATCAGATCCCAGGGGGTCTACAGTCAGACCACCACTGTACAACTACCTCTCTGCAGTCTAATACACACACACACTCATTGGTTCAGTGAGGAAATGGTCTGAATGCTCTCTGCCCAGCTGCAGGGGCATGGCTGAAAGAGTCAAAGCAGAGGAAGAGTTTATAAAGAAGATCCAAGGACAGTCTGGGGGTCTCAGAAGGTTGGAAAGGGGGTTTCTAGACAGCTGATCATACAGCCAGGATACTGACACAGACAGACAAATGGGGAGAGAGAGAGAGAGAGAGAGAGAGAGAGAGAGGGAGAAAGAGAGAGAGAGAGAGAGAGAGAGGGAGAAAGAGAGAGAGAGAGAGAGAGTAGAGAGAGATAGAGAGAGAGAGAGAACCTAATAAATCTGAGGAAGTGAGTGATGATATTATGGTAGAAGAGAAGATTAGAGGATCACACAGTCTGAGACGGGGATACAGAAGTTAAGACTGAGATCAAAATGCACACACACACACACACACACGCAGACCTCCAGTGCGTCCCTGGCCAATGTGTACTGCAGGCTGTAGGCTTGTCTCTTTGGCCAGTAGATGGGGCAGATGGTGGAAGATGCTGGGCAGCTGTAACACATTCTTACTGCTGGTGACGTTCCACAGTTTCAGCTTCGTCTCATCTAAGAGAAACAGAGAGAATAACACTCAGTCTGTCTGTCTACAGTCCAACAAACCAGACTTCTTTCTGCCCGTCATCTGCTGCATTTCACCATTGAGAGGGAAATTCCACCAATACTTCCACCAAAAATCACTTTTCCAGATGGTGGTGGTAGGAACCAGGTGTCTCAGTGATTTAAAAACTTTATTTGTATTTTATGTACATCAAAAGCACAGTGTTTCCCCCATTCATTACTGGTCCGTTTCTGCCCACAAGTCCACAGTTGTCCAGTCATTATGTGATGGTGGTCCATTCTCAGCCCAGAAGGTGACACTGATATGGTAGTATTATGGTAGCATGTGTTGTGCTGGTGTATCAGACACTGCAATGTTGGTGGAGTTTTAACGAACATGAGCATCACTGCTGGACTGAGTGTGAACCACCACCTAAAATATGCATACAAGAGCAGCTCCGTGGACAGAACCTGACCACTGATGAAGGAATACAGGATGTAGAACACAAACATCAACAGATGAGCAAGAGTTTAACTGAACACCAGCAAAGGGGAGCTACAAGAGAGGCATTTCTGATAAACGTTTCCAGGGAGTGCAGCTTCAAGAGAAGTTTCCTAATAAAGTAATCAGGGGGTGGGGCTTCAAGAGAGGCGTTACTGATAAAGTGACCAGGGGGCATAGCTACAAGAGAGGCGCTTCTAATAAAGTGGAAAGGGGATGTGGCTACAAGAGAGGCGTTTCTGATAATGTGGCCAATGGGTGGAGCTACAAGAGAGGCTTTTCTGATAAAGTGATCAGAGAGTATAAATGAGAAGTCAGGAAATGTCCCAGGTAGAATTTTTGTTCTACATGCTGTCCTGTGTAAGTGGTCTTTTTCTTGTTCTGTCTCACCAGACAGGCTGCTCCAGGTTCTATTAATGTCCCGCAGTGCTTGTTTCTCGGCAATGGCTCGCTTGATCTCGTCTAGCACCAGGTTGAGCTCTTTGGAGCGCTTCAGATTCTCCTGCTCAGCTGAGTGAAGCCGATCCCTCAGAGCCAAGAACTCCCTCTGGTAGATATCAACCACATTACCTACAGAGAGAGAGAGAGAGGAGAAAGAGAGAGAGAGAAAGAGAGAGAGAGAGAGGTTTTAATATGAGTCCAGTACACTTTGACAGAAACACTGAGGCTTTAAGGTATTTTTTAAATCAGACTTTATAATTGATGGTAACACTGCTCAATAATTCAGGTGGAGGTTCTTAACATTATGCACCAATAAATAAAAGTTAATTATTCAAACAGAGCTTTTGAAAGCGGTCTTCACAAAAGGTCTGCTTATTAAAACGAATAGTGGAAAAAACAGGATATTTTCAGCCTCTCTCTCTCTCTGGCCTTTAAAGGACAGAGACTGCACTCGTTTACATTTAAAGAGACTGTTTTCATCCACAAGTGGCAGATACAGAGAAAGAAAGAGAGAATGGACAGTGGAAAGAAGGAAAGAAACAAACAAACAAAATAATAGAAGAGAAAGTAAAACAACAAAAAGTTAATAATGGAGGCAAAAAAAGTAAGAAGGAAGGAATTGACGAGAATATGAGGGAAAAGGGAAGAGATAGAATCCTGCAATTCATTCTTTGCTCCACTTATTTCCTTTTCTTTATCAGGCTGATTCCTGCCCACTCCCCCCCCCCACACACACACACACACACACACTGACAGCTCAATATCAGTGGTTTGGGCATTAGCTCCTTCCTCTGTGGACATGATGTGACTTATAGACTCAAAGAGCTGAGAGAATATCAGAGGTTCAGATGAGTTTCTGTGGGTGTTTTTGTAAATGAAGGTGTTTCATCACAAAGTTTGGTTTAAATAATATTTAATTGGCTATCAAGCTTTAACGGCAATATGTATCAATATATTCTGTCTGTCTGCAAAAGCACTACATTGGCTAGATCGTGTGGGGCTTACAGCACACATTTTACATGTAACTTGCGTCATTAAGCCCTTTAAAGCGCATATTCAAAGCATCTGGCTGGATGAACTGACAGGATTTGTGATACTGATTGGACAGCATCCAGGAAGAGGGTTTGGCAATGTCAGAGCTGAGCATCACAGCCTAATGGAGAAATGTGTTCAGGCGTTATTCATTACTCCATTCTGGCAACATGACTGTAAACATACTGTACAAGCACCATTCAGCATTCTCCCACCCTAGAGCACACTCTCTGTCCTATTAGAGACACCTACACCTTACAGGTCACCTCTGTGGCCACTATAACAGAGACACTGACTTCACAGGTCCACTCTGTACAGTTGTTCAAAGTTCAAAGTGGAACAGTGTTCACTGGAGTAATGGAGCTCCTTCCAATCACTTTTGGATGAGTTGAAGAGGCGTTTGTGATCCAAAAACATCATCTAACATCAGTACCTGATCTTGACCTGATCTAATGCACCCGATGTGCTTTGACATTTCGGACAGGTATTAACCAGTGGCGGACTGTGCATTTCACACCCTGGCCTTCAGTAATGCTCCGTCTGAACCAATCTACCCCTCTATACTGTTCTCCCTGTGCGTTATGCACAGCCGGTACGTTAACACAGATTAACAGCAAGCCAAATTCGATTCTCACGAGCAGGATATGAGCACCTTGCTCCTTTATTTTGTCCAAGATGACGTGAAAATGTGAGTGAAACTGCAAAACACAAAATAGGAAAAAACTCCTGAGAATAATAAACATATTCCACTGAATAACAGCTGATAAATTCTCTATATTATGACAGCATAACAGCTAATTTATAACGTCAATGTCGTCATGAGAAAACATAATTCAATAGCACATTAGCATTAGCTTCTTGTAATGTAAACCCATGTGCAGATAGCATTAGCATACTATAGCAAACTTGCACATTCATGAGCAAACAATGTGTACAACACTGGGTTTCTCACTCTGCTTGTAAACATTATTAGTACGAAATTAATAAAGAATTTAATATCTAAAATAAACTGAATAATCTGAGGCCAGAACACCCTCAGAAACTAATTTATGGTTATAAAAAACATTTAATATGCAGAAATACAGTATGAAGAGCCATTGCATCGCAGACAGATAACTTCTGTAGCCTTAATAAATGCCTCTATTGAATAAACAAACCAGGGGTGAACAAGTCTCCTTACTACAGCTACTGCCGCGACACAGACAAAAACATCAGTGATAACATAAACTCGAAAGTTATTTAGGAAAATAGCAACATTTTACTCACCAAAAATCAGATTATTTGTAAACAAAATCCATCCTCCTCTCTTTCCTCAAAAACAGATTATCTGTGTGCTTCAGTTCCGTCAAGAAGTCCTTTCCTATCAACATCCAAGCTAATGCTAACTAGATTGACTATCCAATCAATGGGTCTGAATACGGTGACATTGCCAAATGCCTGCTAGAGGGCCCTGGTGACACCAACTCAAAATCTGATTGGTTGAAGCAACAGTTCCATCAAAATTTTATTTGTGTTAAGAGAGCCTGCAGAATGAATTGTGACGTCCTCGGCAGACATATTTGACTTTGACCCTGCCTGGCAACAAATGATGGATGAAATGTGATTGGTTAAATGCTTTAATATGAAAATACATGTCTGGAAACAGCACAACCACTGAAACAGCTATAAAAGGAATTGGACAGACCATTTGGAATTATTTAATAAGTATTCATGGACAAAATATAATTCACATCAGTTTGTGATTCAGATATTTCTTAGGCCAGCAGAGAAGGCCTTGAGGCCCTGACGGCCCAACACTGGTATTAACAGGGATACCTCAACCACCACCAATGTGCAGCATCCATATGGCAGACAGTCCACACCAGACCTGCCAGAGAGGTAGAAGACACTAAGACAGTTTTTTAAGATGGAGATGATTTGGAGTGGGAAATATATCCAGGTCATTAGGATAACACCTCTACTCTTTTAAAGTAAATGACCAGCAATATTCTTCTGACTTCGGAGAAGCAGGACCTTAGTGTTATATCTGACCATTTAAGCAGTACAGTGTTCCCATCACTGCAGTGGGACAATGGGATCCATAGAGAACACCGGAACAGTGCCTCCTGTTGTCCACCAACACCACTTCCATCAGCAACACAAGCTTTTCCTTAGAGCTTCCTCATCCCAGTACTAACCAGACCCAGACCTGCTTAGCTTCAGAAGGTTTGCATGCTCTGTTCTTCAGGTGCCTGCTGGCTTCATGAAGAAGACATGTTGGATCAGCAGGTGGACAGAAACTGTTTTTTCTGTAAAGTGGACAGTCAGCATCAATCTGTGGAAGTAATTGTGATATGAAAGAAGAAATCATGTTTTTGTTGCCCTCACATCTGACCAGGGTCTTGTTCTCTCCTTCTTGGTCATTCTCACTGGTTTCTATGCTGTGCACAAAGCTTTCTAGTGAAAAAGAGACAACCAGAGGGATTTGTGTTTCACTCTCTGATCCTGAGGCCTTCTTTCTTGCCTGGGACAACATCCCACACAGCCAGTCTGCTCAGAATCAGACGAAAACTGAAAGAAACAGCACATTCTCTATCTCACACTCTCTGAAATGCCATCAGGGTTTAAATCTCTTGTGTAATCGCATTGCTTTACACCAGTGCTATCAACATGAGGACACGCAGTACAGCGTACAGCTCAATAATCTAACAATGACATCTCTGCAACATGCACAGATCAGTGTGTGTAGGGATTGAGCAGGTGGTGTGTGATGTGAATGGAAGCTGTTCTACATGACTTGCCTGTTTGTATATGGTTAGATGTACCATAGGTGATGCACTGATGCTAAACGTTTATGATTAAACGAAAACGTAAACAATTTCATTTCTGATTAGTTTCCAGCCCCATTCTGTGGGTGCAAAGAACACAAACATTTCCCTTAGCCATTCTTATTCTTTAACTGGACAAACTAGTGTTCAAGAAATCAGCTGCCTGTTAATAACATTAGCTACAGAAATCATCCAACCTTTATAGCCCATGATGTGGGTGCTCATTTTATGCCATTCATATCATAACCTGAGAGAGAATATTCATTTAACCAGGGCCCCCGAGTGGCTCAGTGGGCAAAGACGCTACCACTATGACCCGAGGATCGCGAGTTCAAATCCCGGTCATGCCGTTTGCCATCAACAGCTGAGGCCCAAGAGAGCAAAAAATTGGCAGTGCTCTCTCTGGGCGGGTAGATGGCACTCTCACTCTCCCTATCACTTTCACGTTGCAATGTCCACTGGCTCAGGCGTCTACTGATTGGTAGGGGTGTCCCGATCCGATATTGATATCGGATACAGGTTCGATAACAGCCATAAAAACATTATCGGATTTTATCGGCCAGCATAAAAAATCTCCGATAAAAACGCTCCGATATAAGCAGTTCAATCCAGTAGTCCACTTACTCCACTCCAGCGTTTATATCCAGCCGCGAATGGATCCAGCATGCAGACCCCACGTGATCACAACAACAGCGGGCTAACGTGAAATTAGCCAAAAAGAGCAGCGATGTCGGCAGCGTGGCAGTATTTTTCGGTCAAATCTGAAAAAGACGTTACAGCCGAGCGCAAAATCTGTAACGATGTGTCTTCGATGAGATACTGGAGTAGAGCAGCACAGCAACAGGTCCTTCTGAGCAGATCACCAGGGGCAATCATTGAAATGGAGAGCTACCTCTGTGAGGCTCCTATTGAACGGTCGAGCAGGGTTCTAAATTAACACCCGCCAACCTGCCAAATGCGGGTAAAAAATCATTTTGGCGGGTGTTAATAAAAACTTACTAGCCAATTTGGCCAGTGACGCAAGAGGTATTACATGCATGATACATAAGGCTCCGTTCTCAGTCATTTATCCCCTGGCAGTACTTCCTACATTTGCCATGAACACTATATCCCTTAACGCTACGTCATGACATTATAGTTTGTAGTGAAAACACCACTGAACAGACTTCAGAGAGCAACTCAAGGTAGAAGCGAAGTAAACGGGGCCCAGGGTTGCCAGATTCGCGGTTTTCACGTCTAATTGGACTTGTTTGAAAATCCTGTCGCGGGTGAAAATGCGGTTTTTTGGCTACTTTTAAAAAAGTTACCGCGGTCACCAAAAAACAACAAGAAAAGTGGGACAGACAGACAGACAAACAGAGAGAGAGACAGACAGAGAGAGAGAGAGAGAGAGAGAGAGATAGACAGACAGAAACAGACAGACAGAGAGAGACAGACAGACAGACAGTTTGCACTTTCTGTATATATTTTATGGTACTGTATATGTTGTGTTTTTCATGCTAACAATG
>BRDA01002465.1:28285-59532 GCA_036984385.1 Crenuchus spilurus
CTAGGCCAGACTAGGGTGTTTGGCGCGTTTTTTTGTGTTAAAAAAAAAAAAACGGTCGGGTGCTTTTTAGAGGGTCGGGCGGGGATGATCACCAACTCTTTTTTTTTACTTGGCCTTATTAGTAAATGGTATAATTATCAGGCCTCAGAAAACATCAGTCAACCCCTAGCAGAGTCTGAGGAGTGTATCATTTGCACATTTACATTCAACACACTACACTGATACCATCACACCGTTAACATTAACCTTTAAACTGTAAAGTTAAATGTTACCTTAAACGAGTGTCGCTCTACTGCTGAATGTTAACTGTTAAACGAATGCTGAATGTTAAACTATATGTAATGAAACTGCAGGCTGAAGCTGAGAATAAGGTTGGAAGTGGAGATGGAAAGGTCAGGGAGGTAATATAGAAGTGGATAAAGAGCCCAGCAGGAACCAAGAACAGCCTAAAATGGTCTATGGAACAGAGCTGAGCTTCTGAGTATTTATTAAGTTAATGATTAAGCTGAATCAATATGCATTTATTTACAGAGCATAAAACACACCATAGTCAGGTCACAGGACCTGAGGTTTACTTCAAAATTAACAGTAAAATAGTGTGGGAGCCTCACACAAACAAGTGTAATGTAATCATTGATCTGTGACAGTCCTGCACACAGTGGCCTTTTATTACACATACACACAGGGTTAGAGAGAGCGAGAGAGAGAGAAAGAGAGAGAGAGAGAGAGAGAGTTAGAGAGTGAGAGAGTGAGAGAGAGTTAGAGAGTGAGAGAGAGTTAGAGAGTTAGACTGAGAGAGTTAGAGAGTGAAAGAGAGAGTGAGAGAGTTAGAGTGAGAGAGTTAGTGAGTGAGAGAGAGAAAGAGAGAGAGAAAAAGAGAGAGAGAGAGAGTTAGAGTGAGAGTTAGAGTTAGACTTAGAGAGTTAGAGTGAGAGAGTGAGTGAGAGAGAGAGAGTTAGAGAGTTAGACTGAGAGTTAGAGAGTGAGAGAGTTAGAGTGAGAGAGTTAGAGTGAGAGAGAGAGAGAGAAAAAGAGAGAGAGAAAAAGAAAGAGAGAGTTAGAGTGAGAGTTAGACTTAGAGAGTTAGAGTGAGAGAGTGAGTGAGAGAGTTAGAGAGTTAGACTGAGAGTTAGAGAGTGAGAGAGTTAGAGTGAGAGAGTTAGAGTGAGAGAGAGAGTTAGACTTAGAGAGTGAGAGAGTGAGTGAGAGAGAGTTAGAGAGTTAGACTGAGAGAGTTAGAGTGAGAGAGAGAGAAAAAGAGAGAGAGACAGACAGAGTTAGAGTGAGAGACAGAGAGTGTGTGTGTGTGTGTGTGTGTGTGTGTGAGAGAGAGAGAGAGTTAGTGAGAGTTAGAGGGATAGAGAGAGAGAGAGAATGCAGTTTGTTTAACACAGCTGAGTATTATAGAACATAAAGTATACTAACTTCACACAGGATGTATCTGAAGGCCGAACATCAAAAAAACATCATTACAGAGCAACACCAAGGACATCCTCTTTCTGAGCTCCTTTCAGAGTCTGGGTTAAAGGGGACTTTCCCCTTTTTCACATTTGAGCACTTGAGAACTTACCCTTTAATGAATGCTAACTGATCTGTAAACATAAGTTTTCTAAAAATGATTCAATGAATTCAGGGAATTCATGACATGAGCTGGGCTAGCAAGAATGAACAACATGAAAGATAGAGATGCAACAACATAGAATTTTCAGGTCCAATATTATATCTGATAACTGACGCCTGTTTGTGGTGAGTGATGTGTCTGAAACAAGGTCAGCTGTTCATACTACAACAATTAAGTCCTGTATGTATGAACCAATGGCTAACATTCCTGACCTGGCGTGCACTGGATTCATGTTCAATGATAGAGAGTCTATCATATTGAGCACTCTCTCTCTCTGGTTACCCATTTGGTTGCTCAATGATGCTTTTCGGAAATGCAATCCTGAGCTAGACTAATTTCAAACCAGAAGCAGAACCATTCTGCGATGCTTGTTTTAGAACACCAGACACAACACATATGTGCCACAAGGTAAAATCAGTTTTGTGATTTGTGTACAATATCTGTGGAACTTTTTGTGGGACTTAAATACTTTGTAAATACTTACTTTCAGCTCCAACAGCTTTAGATACAATTCTCCAGGCACATCTTTATAGAAGTTGTCTTTGAATAAAGAACTTTGTGTTCTTTGTATTTTCCCATTAACCGTACATAATTTGTATTTGCTCAAATTTGAAACTCAAAAATGGCATTTCCAATTTTGATCTGCTGATTCAACAATAATTGGACTACATAGCCAATGCACTTGGCCTGGAACTTTACAGATACCATGTGGCGTGAAGGAAGTAGCTGAATTTGCAGAAGTGTATGATCATACATGTCTACCAGCAGCAACAAAAATGCCAGTCTACAAGAAATTCTTGCCTGAATTGTGTCCGAAAGATGAAACTGACAGATAGGAAGCGATGGTGGGTTTCATAGCTTGTGAACAAAAATTCCTTCATTTCCAGGCAAGAACTGCTTCTAGAAGTCAAAGCAGGTCCTTCACAATCATTTTCTGAAAGAACACTCCACAGGGAACTGCATACCATGAACATATGGAGCTGAGTGGCACCGAAGAGTTGCTCTCCGCCACAATTCTGAGGAGAATTTCCTGTAGACTGGGATTTGTACCACTGCTGGTACCTCTATGACTGTACCTTTCAATACACCTGCAGATTCAGCTGCAACTTTCACATTATGGCCATTGGCACCCAAATGCAAACACTATTTTTGCCAATCATTACCATCTGCTGTGACCCATGTTACACACATTGCACAGGACATTAAATGCATTGTAATACTTCTACTTCTTCTCAATCTATTAATCCTGTTGCACCTCACAGGTATTTATAGCCTGATCATCTTTGCGCAACATCATCTGCATGAGCCTAAAGTTACTACATCCTTAAACTTGCAAGGTGATTAATTTTTGGTCCAGGGAGCATGCAATGTGTTATGCAGTGTGGTTATCATTTTTGGTGTGAAAAGGGCTAGAGAGTAAAATGAAAATGAAACTATTTCTATAGCACTCCTAAAATCCAGACCTCCTATACAGGCTGATGTGATCACACATAAGTTCTACTTATTGCCACCTAATGACATTTTACATAGATAAGCTGGTGAAGAGAGTCTCATCCACATGCTTTACGTTTTTTCACCATTGCTCTTTAAATTAAAGTACACCTGACGCCTGAAGTGTTCTCAGTAGCTGGAAAATAACATTTGACCCTTGAAGTGTTCTCTGAAAAAGCCACTTGAGAAACAAATACCACCAGTGAACAGCTCTGTAGGTGTTTCCAACACTTTTCCATATGACTGTCAATGTAATAAAACTCACTGTCTGAAGTACCGCTGTGCTGTAAGCATTTTCAGTTCTGAGCAGAAACACTTGAGCCAGCTGAGATGTGAAGTGAGTACAGATAAGAGCAGGTCACTAGACCTGCGTACAAGCTTGCATGTATGTCTTACACACTACATAAGTAACATCTGGACTGCATGAGATGTGCACACTCATTCCTAACCATCACAGAGACTGCATGAGAAATGCATGCTCACATCTGACCACCAGCTGGACTACAGGGAGTTTGCAAGTAAGGTTTCACTTTAAACAACCACCAGTTGGGTTGCATGTTGAGATCGGAAAATAAATGCACACTCAGATCTGACCATCAGGTGGACTACAGAAGAAATGCACACCCAGATCTGACCATCAGGTGGACTACAGAAGAAATGCACACCCAGATCTGACCATCAGGTGGACTACAGAAGAAATGCATACTCAGATCTGAGAATCAGGTGGACTACAGAAGAAATGCATACTCAGATCTGACCATCAGGTGGACTACAGAAGAAATGCATAGCTAGATCTGACCATCAGGTGGACTACAGAAGAAATGCATAGCCAGATCTGACCATCAGGTGGACTACAGAAGAAATGCATAGCCAGATCTGACCATCAGGTGGACTACAGAAGAAATGCACAGCCAGATCTGACCATCAGGTGGACTACAGAAGAAATGCACACACAGATCTGACCATCAGGTGAACTACAGAAGAAATGCACACACAGATCTGACCATCAGGTGAACAACAGAAGAAATGCACACACAGATCTGACCATCAGGTGAACAACAGAAGAAATGCACACACAGATCTGACCATCAGGTGGACTACAGAAGAAATGCACACACAGATCTGACCATCAGGTGAACTACAGAAGAAATGCACACACAGATCTGACCATCAGGTGGACTACAGAAGAAATGCACACACAGATCTGAACATCAGCTGCACTGCAGGCCAAACGTATGCTCACATCTGACCCCAAGGTGCTTGGTTGTAGGTTAGTTTCACAGGCTAACAGCTGCTAGACACGCGAGTTTTCATGTCACATGACAAACACATTTAGGGTCCAGATGTCTACAAACAGCTCATACAACACAACACCTGTGTGTTAAACAGCACGTGTGTGCTGACCTGTGCCTTTAGATCTGTCTGCAGACCTCCAGGAGCGTCCAAAAACAGTCTCTATGGAGGAGCAACAGCATCGCCATGCAGAAACAGCTGAGCAGCATTACTGCGACACCAGCTACTGATGAACACGAACAGAATGCAGCGTTTAACGCAAACGGCAGCGTGAATCACACACACGCAGCCATGCACGCGCCCACGCTCTGTTGACACACACAGCGCAGCTCGGCTCACCTTTAGGATTGCTGAACGCCGCGTACCAGGACAGCGAGAAGAGCCCGCACAGTCCGAACAGTATGACTGTCAGGAAGGTGCCATTTCGGAGCCTCATCTCCGTGCGCGCGCCGGTGGCATGACCGAACCGGAGGCGCGCGCGGTGCTGCTGGACAGGCGGAGGAGCGACGAGCAGCTTGTGACTCTGATTCAGTCTGCAGTCCGGTCACTGCTGAGCACCACTACTGCTGCTGCTAGTGCACGGCACGACCAGCGACTCGCGTCTGCGCGCTGAACACCGACGCAAGCGTTTGTTATGATGGCGCGAGGAGAGACGGGAAAAGGGGGAAGGCTCGTGGGCTGTTTCTCTTTCTTTTTTTGAGGAGTAGCCGTACAAGGAGAGAGAGAGAGACGGCGAGAGAGAGCGAATTAGTATATGGCTGCTGCGGCTCGACCTGCAGTGCAGCTGCTCCTCCACCCGGTTGGAACAAAGTCAGCATCTACAGCCTGTTCATTATGCAGCTATTCAAATAATCCCGAATATTAACTCTGCAGACTAAACCTGAATGTTAACTTATAAACTAAACCTGAATGTTAACTTATATACTAAACCTGAATATTAACATACTAAACTAATCCTGACTATTAACCTTCTAAACTATTTATGAATTGTAACCTATTTAACTAAACCTGAATATTAACTTACTAAACTAATCCTGAATTTTAACCTATTTAACTAATCGTGAATATTAACCTATTAAACTAATCGTGAATATTAACCTATTCAACTAATCCTGAATATTAACCTTCTAAAGTAATTCTGAATATTACACTATTAAACTAATCCTGAATTTTAACCTATTCAACTAATCCTGAATACTAACCTACTAAACTAATCCTGAATTTTAACCTATTCAACTAATCCTGAATACTAACCTACTAAACTAATCCTGAATTTTAACCCATTCAACTAATCCTGAATATTACACTGCTAAACTAATTCTGAATTTTAACCCATTCAACTAATCCTGAATATTACACTGCTAAACTAATTCTGAATTTTAACCCATTCAACTAATCCTGAATATTACACTACGAAAACTAATCCTGAATGTTAACCTATTGAATTAATCCTGAATATTAAATTGTTACACTAATCCTGAATACTAATCCATTAGCCTCATCGTGAATATTAACATGTTAAATGAATCCTGAATATTAACTCATTAGACTAATATGAAATATTAACCTATTAAAATAATTCTGAATATTGACCTGTTAAACTGATCCTATATACAAACATAGTAATGTTATGTATATCAAACAATTGTTTACAGATAGATGAGATAAATTTAAAATACAGTTTTATTATATATTATATTGATAATGGGAACAGTAATACATTCTGGTTATTATGCCAGTAAATGTTGAGCATTCACCTGTTAAATTATGTTATTCTGAGATTTTAGTGCACATTGGGAGCAGAAAGTAAAATCGTACTGATAACTGAAGCCACTGACAACCTGGAGGGACAAAGTAATTGAAATTGAATTTGTGCATTAGATCAATAAAAGCAAGGGTCACCAAAATAAAAATCACATCAGCCCTTAGCCATGAAACTTCACTTAAGCAGAATCAGACGTGCAAAGAAAAATTAGACTTGAAAAATAATGGCACTGAATTTTCTACATTTTAGCATAATTCAAACAAAGACATTAAAAAAGAGAAGATAAACATTCATAGTGTGTTAGAATTGACATCAGGTGAAGTGTGTGAAGTGTTTTTTTTCTATTAGAAAAAACAAGGGTAGTGTTAAGACATTTTATGTACACTCAATTCTCTCACACATTTACATTTACAACATTTGGCAGATGTTCTTATCCAGAGTGATGTACAACAGGGCTTTGTCCATTAAGAGAATCATCTCAGTTAGTACAAACAGGTTAAAACTCTTCAGTTCAAACACTGTCAGAACAAAACCATTACTAATACCTAGAAAGAGGGAAAGATACACAATATAAGAACATCACAATGTATTACAATAAGTGTTTTAAGCTAGTGCTCACTTATGTGTCCAACAAAGAGATGGGTCATCAGTCTGCATTTGAAGACTACAAGGGACTCTGCTGTTCGAACAGCCAGTGTGAATTCATTCCACCACCTCTTTGCAAGGACAGAGAAGAGTTTTGATGCTAGTCTTCCACATGTCTTGAAGGATGGTGGGTCAAGCTGTGCTGTACTGTAAGCTCAAAGGGTTTAATGTATGACTTGAGACTTGACCATTGCCACTAAGTAGGGAAGGGCTGGTCCTTTTCTTGCTTTGTAGGTGAGCATCAGGGTTTTGAATCTGATGTGAGCAGTAACAGGCAGCCAGTTAAGTGAATGCAGCAGTTGAGTGACACGAGAGTTAATGATTAATAGCTAATAAATAAAGTTATTTTTTAATAAAGTTAATAGTCTTTTAGAATAAAAGAGAGAAAAGCTAATCACATTTGCTGGCCTATATGTAGCCTAAGGACTATCTCTCTCTCGTACACACACACTTCCTCTCACTTCCTCTTTCTTATTACACACACACACACACACACACACACACACAGAGTTATTTATACTCTGCTCTGTCCACAATAAACTTGGAGCCTTGTTTCACTGTACTTTGACTTCATCTGTTTCAGTGAATGGGTTCAGTCTGAAGTGAGCTTGGAACAGTCTGATACTCACTACAAAGTTTTGGTTTGGTTTCTGGATTTATCACTGTTTTACTATTATCAACAGTTGATATAAAATCTCAGATGTCACACATAGTGTGTGGAAAGTAAATAGAAGTTATTTTTTGATGATATGCTATATATGTTCCACCCGTTTAAAAAAACAGCAATTAATGTTTTATTAATAAAGTGAAATGTCATTATAGTGATATTTACTCATTATTTTTGAGCATATTTAGGTGATTCAGAGAAAATGTTTCATTGAGATTTGAAATCATTAAATCATTTTGAAATACTAAATCATTATTTTGAGATAATAAGTCATTATCATGAGAAGCTAAACCCTTATTTTGAAATAAGTCATTAACATGAGATTCTAAATCCTTATTTTGAGATATTAAGTCATTATCATGAGATTCTAAATCATTATTTTGAGATATTCAGTCATTATCATGAGATTCTAAATCATTATTTTGAGATATTATATCAGTATCATGAGAAACTAAATAATTATTTTGAGATACTAAGTGTTTATCATGAGAGACTAAATCCTTATTTTGAGATATTAAGTCATTATTGTGAGATACTGAATCATTATTTTTGAGATATTAAGTCATTATCATGAGATATTAAATCATTATTTTGAGAAATTATTGAAATCATGTCTCAAAATATTTACATATCAATACTGGCAAGAATTAAATAAGTAATAATATGTGCTGAACTTTGTTTTAAATGCTGGAACGGGGCCTCTATACAAAGCTGCAATGAGTCAACACATTTCTTGAAGAATGCCGCCACCTACCGGTCAAGTGTCACCCATGCAACAACACAGGGTCAGATCAGATTAGATCAGGGAGAAGTGAATTTTCACAGACAAAAGGTATGTTAAAAAGCCAGGATTGTGAGAAAAAGGCAGAAGTTGGACTTGTTGAACTGACTGAGCTATACTTCTGAAATAATCTTAGTTTCTGGGATGAACACTGGATAAAGTCTAAACTACAGCTAATCTAAGAGAAAGGACCAACTGAGAATGATGCATAGCCAATGTGATAAAGGAATCAAATTTCAGACAAATAGATACCAAACCATATTTTCATTGTCAGTTTCAGTTTGACATCCCAGCTATTGAGGCTACTTTTCTTATAGCCACAAGAAATGGTGACTGACCAAATATCTTTGTTAAAAGCTTATTTATACACCAAACAAACCACCTCCTTGTATTTACATTCATGGTCCATTTTATCAGCTCCACTGACCATATAAGGGAACTTTGTAGTTTGAAGACAGTCGTCCATCTGTTTCTCTGTATACTTTGTTATCCTCCTTTCATCCTTAATTGTCAGGACTCCCACAGGACCACCAAAGAGCAGGTATTATTTATGGTGGACTATTCTAAGCACTGCAGTGACACTGATGAGGTGGTGGTGTGTTATTGTGTGTTGTGCTTAGATACAGTAGAGCTGCTGAAGTGTTTTAATACATCAGTGTCAGTGCTGGACTGAGAATAGTCCACCAACCAAAAATATCCAGTCTGTGGGCAGCATCCTGTGACTAGTGATGAACGACCAGTGGGCGACCACAACAAACTGATCAGCAACATATGAATTACTGTCTCATGACTTATGACTTTCATGGAGGTAGACAAGTCAACAAGGTAGGTGCCTAACAGTGTGAACCTACTCAGGGACGTGCGGTCAGGGGCCTCACCTGTCATCATGACAAGAAAAAAAATTATAACATAAAATGAATATTAATGTTTGTCCACTGATCTTTATGTATGACTAATTTCGAACATTTTTATAGTCAAAATCGCTGAAATTGCATATTTCCTGTTCAAATACAAGGGTGAAACGCGAGGTGTGGCAGCAACGAGCCTCACCTCACCTCTGAATGCGTTGTCAAACTGGGTTGATACATGCAATTGGCGCGTGCCTGTTGCCGTATCGCTGCATGTCGCCAATATAATGTTTGCATATACGTTTATAAGCCCTGATTTTCCACAGTCTGGCTGATGTCTTTTTACGTTTACGTTTAATGTTTGTTAGTGACATATTTAGTTTTGCTGATGGGACATAAAACCGCAGTGAAAAGACACAGGGTGAGGCAGGGCACTACTCTGCCGCACCGAAGGGGGGCGTACGTGAGCCAACGGGTGCTTGTTGGTGCTGTATGCAGAGGCGAGTGAGAGTCAAGTGCACGGAGGGTGCAGAGGAAATACTGCTTTCTCTCACTGCTGTAATTGTAACGTTTTTTCTTACCTTTACGTACCTTTAACACGTACCTTATGTGTGTGAAGAATGCTGATGAAATACGAAATAACCAGTAGCCAATTGAATAAGCTACCCTTTAGGGTTTATATATTTGTAAATCCGACTTTAAAAGAGTCAGTGCCTCACCAACCATGAACCTCACCGCACGTCACTGACCTATATGATTAGTGGGGCTGGTAAACTGTAGAAGGATTTTTACCGTTTAAATGTTAAGGCTGATTAGTGTATGTAATAATAAATGTTAATTCATTTTTGTCAAAGTATAACATTTGTTTGAATAGTATTTGTGATGACAGGAATCTGTATTTTAATCTGTTTTTCTCATTTTTGTATTAATTTTGTTTAGTTACATTGGTGACAGGTTCTTTGCTGCTTTGCAGTGTGCCTTACCATCATGTTTTAGACTAAAAGATCCTAAAGAGAAGAACAGAACCCAACAAACATCAAATCCTATGTTCCAATGCTAATAGAGGCCCATTGTAGTTATTTAAGTTACTCTGTACTTAATCATTCTAGTTTTTGATCTGGCACTTAACTTATTTTACAATGCATAATGACTAAGCAGAAATAGAAAGTAATGTGTCCTTTTTCTAGAAGCTTTAAGATCCTTCTGGTTTGGTTATCAGACATGTAGACATATCCGGTTTCAGTGACTCTGCATGTAAACAAAGAGAAATCACATGACATCAGTGAGTCAGAGTCAGGTGACAGGTCATCTACAATGACAACATGGTTTCCAACTCTACTGAGAAAACAAACAGAGGAGTGTAGAGAAGCTTAAAGCCATACTCCAGTCAAAGGATTATTAATTACATAAAATAGAGACTAAAAAACAATAATTAGGCTACCTAGTTGTTGAGTAGCTTACATAACCACAGTGGAACCTCTTAGTAGGCCTCTATTAGCAGAACTGAAGTTCTGTTGGATGTTATAGTGTAAAATATCAGGTTAAGACTCAAAATTCACAATGAAGAGCAGCATAGCTGGTGAGGCTGTTATGAGTATAATGGTGACATTAAACACAAAAAGGAATACAACTCAGTAAAACAGGTTCCAATGTCAGCTCTGGACAATAAGTGGAAAGCTGGAAGATGGATGGTTTACAAATCATCTAACAAAGCTGAGCTGCTTCAATGTTTGCTCCAGGAGAGGCTCCAGGACCACTACAGAGCAGGTATTATTTGGGTGGTGGATCATTTTCAGCATTGCGGTGACACTGGTGTGGTGGTGGTGTGTTAGTGTGTTTTGTGCTAGTATGATTGGATGGTACAAGCTGCTAGGTATTTTAAACACTGTTAGCTCACTGTCCACTTTATTAGACACACCTGCCTTGTTGGTCTACCTTGCAGGGACAGTAGCTTATCTTTTGCTGCACAGCTTGTGTTGGTCATCCTCAAGTCTTTTATAAGTGATTACAAGATGATGCCCATAGGACACTGTTGTCTGGTTGCTGGACTATACTCCAGCAGTGACACTGAAGTGTTCTTTAACTCCTGCAGCTCTGCTGTATCTGATCCACTCATACCAGCACAAAACACTAACACATCAGTGTCACTGCAGTGCTGAGAATGACCCACCACCCAAATAATACCTCTGCGGTGGTCCTGCTGGAGTCCTGATCATTGAAGAACACAATGAAAGGAGAAAATAGACAATACATTTAAAAGCAAGGAAGTGGTTGTAATGTTGTGACTGATTGGTATTAGTCATACTCAAGTAAATATTCATACTTCAATAAAATGATGTGAAATACAAGTGAAAATTGTGCTTGCTATCTACACAAATTATAAATAGTAGTAGTAGTAGTAATTATTATTATTATTATTATTATTATTATTATTAATATTATTACTATAATTAATTAATTAATTAATTAATTATAGATAGTCTCAGGTATCTTTCAGAACTGCCTTCAATATCCAACAAACTAAAAGAACAAATATAATCTTCTACAGTATAATGATGTTATGGTCATTTAAAATCATAAAAAAACAAAGATAATGAAACTCCACAATGTGAACTGTGAAATAAGAAACATAAAATAATAAAATGGCAGTGAGGACATGTATGAGATTAAATGATTGCAACATTTTGGGACTTGGGATTGTTGAACTTTGGTATGTGATTACATATAACGTCATAATCTGTTTTAACTATGTTTTGGATCACTCCTTTATCACATATTTATCCCAAACACTGCTTTCAGTAGTGTTTTTGCCCTCTAATTCTACTGTCACTTCTCTCAAGGTCACAGTGGAAGTCTAAGGAGAGAAAACTGAAACAAGTCAACTTTAGATGAGCTTATAACATTTTGAATGGAGATTTTCTACTGGAAAAAAAGATGTAGTCCAGGTTTAAACTTGATGCCTGTCTGGGAAACCTACTAAGATCTATACTTAAAAAAGTCTAAACCAGATAAGCACTGATCATAAGCTTACCAGCCAGAACATTACTCACCTGGCATGTTTAAGATGGTAGTAATTTATGGCTCGTGCAGATGATGTTGCACAAGGATGATCAGGCTATAATAATATGGGTCACATAGCAGATGTTAATTATTGGCAAAAAGGAGTGATTGTATTTAGGCAGCAAAGTCCATGTTGTGAAGGAAGTAGCTGAATTTGGCTGCAGTGAGTACCTAGCATAGCTTTACATGAACAAGAACAGGAAACAAGCATCTTCAGCTCTGTGTTTTGTACTTAGAAGTTAAAATAAGTTTAGAAGCACTTGTTAAATTAAGCTTTTTGGACTTTTAAGTGGGCAAACGTTTTGGACCTCCTGATTTAAATAAACGTATTTTAACAGCGACAGTATTCAAAATGGCAAACATCATGGGCCGTTACCTGCCAGTGAGTTGTATTGGGTGTGGCAGAGATTCTCATCAAGTGTGTTATTTTTAACTGTAGCCTGGCAAGCTTAGCTAGCCTTTGTTTGCGTTTCTCCCCAGCTCTGAGGACAGATTTTGAGCCCGTTTTTGGTTGTTTAAGCTTTAGTTTTTAGTTGTTATATTTGAGCCATGTCCTTGGATCAAACTGATGGTTCACTTGTGCCTCAATTTTTATATAAAGTGTTATTTATTTATTTACTTTATTATTGTGTCAACTCATAATTCATTTGTCATGTGTGGGTTCATCTGGGAAAAGCCCTGTTTAAATGTTCATAGTCTTCCACTTTCTTCCAGAGATAATAAAAATAAGTCCCATAGCCATAATGAACAGAGACTCTGAGTAATGGATCACATGATATACTCTTTTTTTTTTTTTTTTTTAACATTAACAGGCTTCACAGCTGATATGTGGACTCTGATTCAGCGACTGTCAGACTGGGTTAAAGATGTGATTTTTGAGAAATTCGTTTAAATATCTGAATGCTGTTCATGTTAATGAACAGGTAATGAAAACATGGTAATGAAATTCGTGGTAATGATACGTGGTCATGTAGAAATCAGTATTACAGAGGTTCTTCCAGGCCTCTATTACAGTTCTCTTTCATTCTTGCTTGTTTTTTGTTTCTGGTTCTTGTTTTAAGCCTGTGGCCTGATCCTTAGCACGAGAACCGCTTGCTTTGTGAGATTAAGATTTAGAGAGAACCTTTTAGCCTTTAAACAACTTTTCCTCTCTAAAATTTCACATGTATGATCAAATTTCACATAAAATCATACACTGTATTCTCTGATCACTGACTAAAATAAAATATATTCTATATGTAAACATTGCTTTTACTAAATATGTTTTTTTAAGATTGTACCAATGTGTGTCATTATTTACTTAATAAAACTTAAAGGGCTGCAGATTATTGACTACACAAGCTTAAACTAAACTCTTAGAGTGGGTAACATGGGGGAACCAGACCACCTTTAAAGCTCACTTAATTTCAAATTACATCAATTTACCAATTTGTATATATTAACGGTCAACATCAATGTCATTAAAATATTTTTATAAATGTTTACAAATGTATAATTTTATACACTTTTTAGAGAAATCAAATACATAAAAATGTGAGATGCTGTGAGTGAAAAAAAACACATTCCATTGATTCAACAACAATGAGCCAAGTTTAATTATATAGCACCTTTTATACACCACAGTCATTCAATGTGCTTTACAAATTAAGAAATACAAATATAAAACAGTAGAATTAAAAGAAACAAAGTTAAACAGATCAAAAGTAAAAAGGTAAAAAGGCATAAAATTAACAAAAACCATCAGCTTTTTGTTTTATTACAAATTATTTTTGTTAGTAAAACATGTTTATCAACAAATCAATTCACCACACCTCAAATGTGAAATGAAATAAATTTTTCCAATAACAACTTAATGGCTCATCTGGTGAAACAATATTTCAAGTCATACAAATAACTGGGGAACTCAAGATGTTCTTCAAACTTTATACAAACTTGTATAAACTCATCCTAAGGAAAGTGAAGCAGAGAGAGCTACTCACAGGACATAAAAACAGAAAACCTGTAATACAGTACAGTGCTAACTCAGCATGACATAGCACCATTTAGCTAGTACGTCAGGATAACATACAAACCCACACACAACCCCCCCCCCCACACACACAATATAAGTGGGTTATGAGAGCAGAGGTTTGTATTAAGAAAAGAATGTTTAACTAATGCAGAACTGGCACAGAATTTCTCCCAAAATGCTGGTGTTTGCATCAGACTAGAACACGGCAATCTGGATTAAACTAGAACAATCTAGAACAGTCTAGAAATGGTATTTTAAGGTCAGGTGAGGACAGGGGATTTACAGTCAAAGATTAGATTAAGAGCGAGTTTCTCTACACCCTTAGCAAAAATGTTCTACGTAGTACACACTTACAAAACCAGGTTCTTCAAGGGTAAAGGAAATGGTTCCATAGAGAACAATTAACAGGAAATGGAACCATATCTAGGTGATTAGTCATCATAGGGATGAATCATTTCACCATTTAAAAATGTTTTCCCCACCACACACACTTTATATAAGTCTCTTCTTAAAAGTTAGGTGACTGTGTATTGACCTTGGTTGAGTGAGACTCAGCTACAGTGTTTAGCTGTATGAAGCACACAGCCATGTTTGTTACATTTGGGTTACAGACGTGCTAATTTAATGCTGAGGTCACTGTTTTGTGGTCTTTAGCACAGTCATGTTAAATGTCCATCACTTTTTACTGATGCAGGTTGTCTGACCTGTTATGATTTTCAAAACCATAAACCTCTATGATAACTTTCAATGTCAAAATCACATTTATAGAGCACATTTATAAACGCATTGACCAAAGTCTTATACAATGAACATAAAATACAAAAAGACAGCATAAAAAAGCACAAAGAACTGTGTACAGTGTACAAAATACAAAAAATACCAACATATAGTCAACCTGGCTAATACCAGCATAAAAGACATTACAGTAGTCAAGTCTGGATGATAAAACTCTTATTATTTTATTAAAAATCAGGATTGTAAATAGTTCCAGTTACATGTCTGCGCTAAGAACACCGTACATTAACTGGACCACTCCAGTGTCCTGGATGGACTTGTCATTAGTTGTTTGGCCTCCTTTGTTCTCATATTTTGAAAAATCACACCTCTACCCCTGTAATATTACACACTTTATAATGATACTTCTTTAAAGGTTCTTTAGTAAAGCTAATTGTTTTATAGAACACCAAGGGTAAGAACCATTTAAATGGGTTCTATATAAATATATTCATATACAACACATTCTCCATGAATTAAGAGGAGAATGTCACCATGCAACAAATTATTTAAGCTTGAATGGTCGTTGTTAACCATTTTCTTTACTAGAACCCTTGGAGAGCAATCTGTTTAAGAGATTAAATACTGACTAGCATTCAGATGGCTTTTTAAGAGCTCTTATTTCCTCTTTACCCACAAACAAAGCTTATCTATTTGTGCTTAATGTATCTCCTGCATCACATATTATATAAGGACAGTGCTGTAATTTCATTGTTGGCTAATAACATACACTAAAGTTCAGAATAGTCATGTGTTACAAAAAAAGTATTTTTTTTCGGTATATGCACACATTGCTAAATGCTGTTTGAACTCCATACCTGTTAGGAGGTTACTATAATCACAAGAACTGTAGTACAAGTGGTCAAATTGTGTTAAGGCAGCCCACTGGCTTTTACTTTACACAAAATGTGAACAGTCTGTTTTCTATGTAGAGTCTGATTTTGTTGAGATTAGATTTCAAATAAATAGAAAAGTCCTCTACAAACTACTAAATATAAATACTCCCATTCACAATAGAGCTATTTCCAAATATTTTCAGTAAATTACAATCTTTTGAGGTGACCGAGGTCTGACATTAAAATACAATCTTATAAGAAATGCATCTATAACCAGGTGTGCAATAACTTATTACATTTACTCGGTGGTACATATTCAAGTAAAAAATTTTTAAATGTGAACGACTTACTTTATCTTCTACTTAGTGTTTTGAGCTGCTTCTTTTGAGCTTCTTAAGCTAACTTTTCTTCTGCTCAAGATACTTTTACTTCTGCTTGAGTCCTTCACTTAAGTTGTGTTTAGGCTACTCTACACTTCTCTAACTGATATTAAAGGCACAGTATGTAGTTTCCAGCGTTATCTAGTGGTTTAGTTTCCATATTGCAACCAACTGAAGACTTTTTCCACAGCCCCTCCCTTCCAAACACGGAGTCTCTATGGTGGCCGTATGATGTCATATATCTTTGATACTCCCGAACGCGATGTCTAATAGCAGCTTTAGAGCTAGTGATATGTCAAGTGGTAAGATTAATTTTAATTAGAAATTTAGGAAATGTAATATGTAAAATTATCATAGCTACAATGCAGACAAAACATTTTCTGCACTTCAGTAGTACTATTGTAAACGTTAGCTGTTTTCTGTACTAACAAAGTAAACGCATCAAACTGCTTCACTGTAGACAGATAATGCAGGAAGGATACACATTTTTCTCTAGTCAAGGTAAGCTTGCCATTCTCTGAAGAAGGCACTTCAGCCGATAAGAGTTCACACGAGCTCATATTAGCTAAGCTCGCGAACTAGCGTGCAGCTACGAATCTCCCGTTCCACCTTAAATGCTCCGATGCGCTACAATGTCCTGCAGCACAATTTAAGGTGGAATGGAGGAAAACCACTGCGCACATGAAGCTAAGTTTCATCGTGTTTTCTTTTCTTTGACGATTGAAGTTGTTTTCTCTTCTTGACGAGCATAAGAATGTTCCGCCATCTTAACAAATAAACCAAAAACTTTATTCGTGCTTCTCCTCTGTGTATTTCTTCTTATTGAGGTATATGTTTATTTCTTCTTCTTCTCCTATTTTATGTCAGCCAACAGTAAAACAAAAGCTACAGCGCCATCGAATTTGAGTGGCCAATTCGTCATTACAACACAAACGGTTTTTGCTAGCCTCGTTTGTCCTTTTCGAACTACTGTAGAAACATGGCGATCTCAGTCGGTGTTCGACCCGCGACCAATGCAGATATAAACCGCTTATTTTAAGGTAAAAATAATCAAACGACTTCTTAGTTTATAATGATTAGATGTGTTTTTAATCATTTTTATTAGTGATTATCTTAAATTCTGCTAAAAGATAACCCAAAATATTACATACTGTGCCTTTAATAGTTCCCTAAAACATAAAAAGTCAATTTGCCATGACATGGTTGTTATTTAAAATTGAATATAATTAGAATTAAATAAACTACTTATTTACATATGGTCACATTATTAGCAAACTGTTAAACATTATCAATAAAAACATTGTTGAGTTAGGCTCTGGGTTGACATCAAGGTTCAGGGTCAGGTTAGGGTAACTGACAATTAATTAATTGAATGTGAATTAAATTCAAGTTAAACATCAAAATGTCCTATCAAAATAAAGCATTACCGAGAGTTTCTATTATAGATTATAGTAAGACTCTAAATAACAGACCTCTATTATAGAAATAATACAATAGAACGTAATGGAAATTAGTTCAATTGGATTTTTCGAGACGGGTCACAGTGATCTAAGAGGGGAAATTCCGTTTTTGAAAATGCTGTGTCATTGCTCGGCCTTTAATAACCCCCCTCTGTGGAGCCCCACCTCTCTCTGTGTTGTTCAGATCATAATAAACACTCCACGAGCTCTGTGTCTATCAAGAAGCACTTAGCCCCGCCCCTCAAGACGCACTCGAGATTCCGATTGGCTGCTGCGGAGTATAAATACCGCAGACGCGGCTGTGAGCAGAAAAGGAAGTGGAGAGTTTCAGGAGCCTCTCAGCTGACTCGTATTTTGAAAGGACGAAATTTCTGCTGCGCAACAGACCTCGACTTTTTTTTCAGGCTACGACAGTTGGTGATCCGACTAAAAAAAAGAAGTGAAAATGTCGATGACAGTGAAGGCTTACCTCCTCGGAAAGGAGGACTGCCACAAGGAGATCCGCCGCTTCGCCATCGATCACGACGTGTCCACAAGTTTTGAGTACCTGAGTCGGAAGGTGCAGGATGTGTTCACTAACCTCCAGAACACCTCCTTCCAGATGTATTACAAAGGTATGATCCTCACCGCTGTTTCACAGTATTTTTAAAGTTATAACGATCTGTGAATGGTATTACTGACGATATTAGTAGTTTTAATGGTACTTTGACCGGGCTGTCATTTATTAACTCAAAAAATGCGTTTATTTTGTAAGTAATATGTAGTTAATTGATTAAGTCCAACCAGACATGTGTCTGTCTGTAACCAGACTCACTGACTTTTATTTTGTAAAAACAATGTAGGACACCATCCTCACATTGTGGCCTACCGTGGTGTACAACACACTTCAGTATGAGACTGTCAGGACACTTACATAACCCTGGAGCTGCATGTATACACCAAAAATGTTTTCATACTTAATCATGCAGCAGTTATTTGTTGTACCTATATGACTGAATATAGTACTGCATAGAAAAATACATTTCACAAACAAAATGAAGTACAAATTTATGATTTATAGTAATACTGATGAATACAGTTCACCTAATAGCTTTCTTGTTGGATATCTAGTTCATGGTTCAATAATCTCGCTTTAGTGGACATGGGTGGCATCAGGTTCAAATATGTCTCTGTATGTAAACAGATGAGTTCAGCAGCTCAGACTTGTTTTCCTGCATAGCTTCTGGCTTTTATAACTATTTGACTCCACCTTCTGACATGAAAGGCTAAAAGATGAAGGAAAAAAAAAATCCTGTTTTCCTGAGGGAGTGTGTTTGAGAGTTCAGTCTGTGATCTGCTTGGGTGATATTTAAAGAGCTGTGGACATCTACGATATCTGAATACTGATGAACTGATCTTTCTACGTAGACGGGGACATTTAGGAGTAACTGCTAAATAATTTAGTAGAAGTAATAGAAACTGGGGGAAAGCATTTGGTTTAACCAATATTTGAGCCCTGTACTAAAATGCTTCAGGCTTAAAATCTCAAATTAAGCAAGACATGGCTCCATCTACAGGGATTAAATATCAAATTCACTAATGATGTAAAATGTTATTTATTATTTAGTAGTTTCTGCTATATGTTGTGGATATTTCTACACAAAGCTGAAGCTTTTTATTTTAATTGCCCGTTTCACCTTACAGCAGCTACTCAAACCAGTCTTTATGAATAAAGCTGTTTATAAACTGAGAGAGGTTGCTGTGGAGCTTATTTTGACCAAAAATTAGATATTGCATTAAGATCCTAAGTCAACTGTGTTAACTTGTGGAAAAAGGCTGTCGCTTTTGGACATAATAACCAATAAGGCACTGGCTTTGATTGCACAAGCGAAATGAAATCCAGAGCAGGATCTTGTGATCCTGTATTTCATTAAAACATCTGGTCTCGGATAAAGGTTTTAACCAGAATAATCATGTATTGCCATCACAAGGTCAACCACTTACTCGTTCTCTTTCTCCAGATGAGGATGGTGACATGATTGCCTTCTCTACTGATGATGAGCTCATGATGGGACTGACCCTGGTGAAGGATGACACCTTCCGCCTCTTCATCAAAGGTAAGCTACTTGTGATCAGACGAGGGAAGCTGCGTGACATTTATCAGAGCACATTGTTGAACAAATGATGACACTGTGACTGACCAGCTGCAACAGCTTAGTCACAGTTAACCCTTAGAAGTCATAGTTATTACCAGCAGTGTGTTTACCGACAACGTTTTATTTAGATTTTAAAATATATATATAAAAATAAAACGCACACGAGCTGGGCGATATGGCCAAAAATTTTATCATGATAAATTTTTCTATATTGATCAATCTCGATAATTATCACGATAAATGTTTTAACACTATCAGTTTTAAACAACATCTTTCTAAAAACATCAGACTAAAGACGCGTTGAAAGGATGGACGACAAAGACGTTTACAGTCGCTGCTTTATTGTTGAAACTTACAGTGATTGCTGTCGGCCGCCGCCACTCCAAAATAAGAGGCTAGAGAACCAAGCTAATATGCTAATGCTAACTAGCACTCCGGCTGACCCACACACAGAACGAGCCCCCTCCTTCTTTTCACACACACAGACCTCGCACTCTCTTGCCCGGCCAATCACACACTTGTCTAAACACAACAGTGCATTTTGGCGGCGCTAGTGAGGAGGAGCCATCAAGCAACAGTATTACACGTCAGAACTCACCATTAAGCTGCTTAGACACGAAATGGAAATGAACGTCAACGCTTATCGAATTCTATTGTCCCGGCTTATCGTCATCGAGGGATAACTTATAGTGAAAAAATCAATATTGTTTTATCGCCCAGTAAACATATCAACCAGTATGCAAGACTCTTTAAAATCTGTGATTTGAGTGTGTTGACAGAAGTTTTAATAGAAAAAAATATTTAGGTGACCGAGTTCGTGTTAGCCTCGTAGCACTCCCATCTTTAGTTATAGAGATTATAAGATTTATCATTATTAGGGTTTTAGATGCTATTTCATTTTACTTTAAATGACTAACTGAAGGACTACTAGATGTTAATCAATACTAATTGTTTCTTTCTCTATACCCAATTTAGAAAGGAAGGAGCACAAGCGTGACTTCTCTCCTCATGGTGTCCCGGGGTGTTCCTTCCCCCCACACCACATGGGCCCACCTGGACATCACCACATGGGCCCACCTGGACATCACCACATGGGTCCACCTCACATGGGCCCACCTCATCTCCCTCCCATGGTGCACCATGGAGTGACCTGTGATGGGTGTGAGGGACAGGTGGCTGGAACTCGTTTCAAGTGCACCGTGTGCCAAGATTATGACCTATGCTCCACCTGCCAGGCCAAGGGTCTCCACAAGGAGCATCCTCTCCTGCCCATTTTCCACCCCATGGCCAACATGTTTGAGGTAAGCCTTAACCAAGTATTAAAATGAAGTAATAAACTATTACTCAATGATGCTAATTCAGCCAAATAAACAGTACAGTCAAATTTGATCATGAATAACTTTTTTTGATACTCAATTTATTATTAATATCACTATAATGCCTATGGTTAACTATGGTTGAAAACCAATCACTTTTAAAGATTATTCCAGAAACGTTTTCATTACTTGGTGTGTTAACTTTTTCTCCACTTATAAAATTTTGGAATCAGATTTGGTTTAACTTAATTCGTTGTTTTGTCCTATGACAAGTGGTTGGTAACTTTACTATACTTTCCTGCTTATCAGACAGCTGGCTTCAGTCTGTTAAAAGGTTATTCTTTCTTACTCAGTGGTTCCCGCGTAAGAAGCTTTGGCGCAAGATGAAGCACTGCATGTGGGCTGGAGCCCAAGCTCAAGCTCAAACCCAAAACCAGAACGAGAACCAAAACCAGGCTCAGCCAGGTCCATCTGGAGCCCAGGCTAACTCCCAGCAGGCCAACGTGCAGGATGGCCAGACTCAGAATGGTAAGTTCATGCAAGAACCAGCTAATATTTAAATGTTGAAGGGAAACATACATGTAACACACTCATGCACACTGTGTAATGTGTGTAGAATGACTGATTTAACAGATTTGTCAATGTATTTAAAATACATATTTCCACTATAACAATTTTTTTTTTAAGTTATAGTTCATATCCCTCATTCAACAAAGAAATGCACACAATCATAACATATTTGCCTGCCAAGCCAGAACACTTGTAGATTATAGGTTGTGTGTAGCTGGATCACTTTTCCATGATGATTATTTAATAATCACTGAAAAATTTATTCCATCACTGTCTACTGCTTGTCTACAGGAGCCTCTAGCTCTTCCCAGGCTAATATGGAGTACCTGAAAAACATTGGGGAGGGTGTGGCTGCAATGCTAAGCCCCCTTGGTAGGTGCTCTGCCAATCACGCTCTCATATATGGGGAAAGTGGGTTCAATAGTGGGACTTCTGACTTTTTTTTAGCACTTTAAAAAATGCTGTCCTCATACTGTTTTATACAAGATAGAGTAGAGTATAGACTTTAGATTTCTGACTGATTAAATATAATGCTAGTAATTAAAAAGGGCAGAAAATGCAAGGAAGTCATTTTCACAAGATACTTTCTTTATCCCCTCAAATCAAGCACTGTACATAACCAAATATCACAGATCTTTGCTAAGCCTTTTCTAAGCTAATGTAATGGATTTCACAACTAAATGCTGCACTTTGATATTTGCTAAACAAATGAACTCACCTCTCCACAGGCATAGATGTGGACATTGATGTGGAGCATGAGGGGAGACGGGCCAAAGTGACACCAACTCCTCCTGCTTCTAGTGGGCCTCCTAGTGGTCGGAGTGATGGGGGTGCAGGTCTCCACTCCAGAGGTGCAAATGGAGGTCCAGTGAGCTCCAGCAGTGGCGGGTCCAATGAAGGGGCAAAGGTACTTAAACATTTGTTTAGGCCATCACTGTTGAGCATGTTAATAAATGATTTACTGACCGACTTATTTTATGAAGATTGAGTAATCGGTTAAAAATATATATACCAAAACAAAAAAAAATCCACTAAAGAATTCACGCATGTTGGATTTGATAAGATATATCCATAACAATGCTTTTACAGGATCAGAGTAATGATGAGGAGTGGACACACCTAAGCTCTAAAGAAGTGGATCCATCCACAGGTGAACTACAGTCACTTAGAATGGAGGTGGATGGTCAGGAGATGGCCGATGATGGCCCGTCTGCACTCAGCACCTCCTCTAACCAAGGTCCAACTGGCCTACGAGAGGCTGCCCTCTACCCACACCTGCCACAAGGTACAGTGCAGTTCAATCAGGTTGTAATTGAATGAGAACATGAACTGAATCTCCAATAGTAAAACCTACATTTACAGATTTTATTAGTTTCAATTCAGCTAAAACTTTTTGAGGATCTACAGAAGACTGAAAAGATGCATTTCAATGTCTTTGCAAATCCAGTTCTTATCAGAATTTACATTTGAGGCTTTTAGCAGACGCTTTTATCCAAAGTAACTTACAACTGGGGGTTAGGTGCTGGGCCCAGGGATCGAACCGGCGAACTTCAGGTCACCAGGCCAGATCCTTAACCTCAGCTCTGCAACTCAATTTGACTAGTCCGATCTGTTTTTTAACATCAGAAAAATCATATTTTGACTGCCATTCTTTTGTCAGGACACGCATACCTGTGAAATCATGATTACGGCCAATAAATACGACTGCAGTCAGTCTTAGCATACAAATCTGATTTAGTCACTTGGATATTACAGTAAAGAAATCTGAAAAAAAAATATTAAAGATCATAGGATCATATTGTGATCTAATGTCAGTCAAATACTCTACAAATTTGATTTTACAAATTAAAGAATTTAAATTATAAAATTCTGAAGCACTCATCAAAATCTTTCAAAAACCTCCTTAGACGCAGACCCTCGCCTTGTGGAGTCTCTGTCCCAGATGCTTTCCATGGGTTTCACAGATGAAGGTGGCTGGCTGACCAGGCTGCTCCATACAAAGAACTACGACATTGGATCAGCTCTGGACACCATCCAGTACTCCAAACCACCTGGCCCACGGAAGTGAAAGTCCAGCATGGGCTCAGAAAAATAGGGGTTATATTTACTGATTTTTTTTTTTTTTTAAACCCCATGCTAATCCTATAGCAAATCTCTACCAGTCTGCCTTTTCTACATATGTAACAAATTCCTTTCATACTGTTGGCAATATAGATTACTCAGGCATTTTGAATAACACTGATTTCTAACATTTATTCTCAATATGTCTTTAGTGAGAATGTGCCACTAACAAATTAAACTTACGTACGGATTGGGATAACCTCTCATATGTTGGCTATTTTAATTTACACAATCCATACACATGTATTTGACTTGTATTTCGCAAATTGGTAAACATTTAGAGATTAAACGAAAAAAGTCAGTGAATCAAGTGTTGCTACTTCAAATACAATGACATTTATTTTAACAATACATTTTTAAAATCTGAAGTATTTTTGTCAGTCACAATGAATAGGAATTCTTGTTATATCCACACTGTCCTGTCCTGTCTGTCAAATAAAATGAAATGCAAACTGCAAAACTTGTTTGAGTTAATTATAATACAGTACATATGAACATTGGTGTTTGAAAGTGTTACCATTCTATGTTAAGGTAAGTACAAAAATGGTGTAGCAATGCCTATACTTAAATTGTGTCATCAAAGTCCTCATCTGTATGGAAAAATGTGCTAAGAGAAGTACACAGTCGTTTTACTGGTGGTGCCTGAGGATACACAGGGCTCTGAGAGTAAACAGGCATCAGTGAAAATGTCAGATTTTTGGAGGTAATTCTAGGCACACATTGGCTTAACTTGTCAAACTCAGTCCTAGTAGTCTTGCACCCTTGACAAACATCTAACTGAGCTTGTGTGCAATTACTTTCTTTATTATATTTTGTAACTGGGGGTACAGGAAGAAATGATAAACAGGCTCCACTGGTAGTAGTTCCTCCATTCGTCCTCCAATCGTAATTATCATCTTCAACATTTTCCTCTTCAACAGAGTCACACGTTAGGAACCTAGCCCACCTGGAGCCTTCAGCTTCCAACTTGGATTCACTGGACAGCTGATCAAGTGCAAAGGTTGACTCTGCGAGTTGATGATTGCCATTTAACTCAATGGAAGGCTGCTTATTGGCACCAATAGCATTTGTACTAATGCATTTAGAGCTGGTAGATTTAGCTGGAGAACTACATATAGATGATGAAGTTGGTGTTTTGGGGCAGGTGCTAGTCAATGGAGAAACTTCTGAGGGATGTTCTACGGCAGACAATTTGAAGAAGTCACCACGCTGATGCATCTAGAATAGCATTAGTGAAGTTAATTTCAGAACAAGTATCCACTTATGAATAGCAGTGTATTCACAGAATTCTAGAACTATAAATGTCAAAAGATGCACTTCAATTACATTTGACTGATTTGTGGAACCACTTGCTAAGTCTGTTAGGAAAAAAGCTTCTTGACTTTCTATGCAACTACATAAATGTGGTTTAAATTGACATTTTGCTGTGAACTGCTGTAGTTTCTAAAGAAAAAAAATTTTCTGGTTTTATAAGAATTAAATTAGCAAAACATACATCCACTCATATCTGTTTTTCAATCTGCTAATTATTTAATCTGTTTCATGCAGTAAAATACTTTTGTGTAGTAGGTCACATAATGGCCATTTACCTCAAGTGACCTTCCCTTGCGCTGCCAACGCATATTGTCAGTGTCCTTATCCTCATAACCTGTGTTAGGTCCACATGCATTCCTTACAGTGAAGCTTTTCTTTCTCTTTCTGTGGGAAAATAATGAGACCAGCAAAACACAAATTATGAAATCCCTTGTTTTTCATCCTGAAGACATATCACCACCTTTCAGCAAAAGTTTAGTCTTTCACTACAGGCTCCTTCAGTGGACTTTACGTTATAAGAATACATAACCACTTTTATGATCCGATTTTATTTTGACTCATAAAATACCACAGACACTGTCTGAGACATTTATCTGAAATTACTTTGATAATGCTCTTCCAAATGGATAATATTCCTCAACGATGTATTGCTTTAGTTGCTGTGCACAGACAGACTACAGTTATGACCACTGATAAATTCACACTACATTATAAGATTACATAGCAACGGGACTGACCTGAGTTTATCATGGCTCTTAAACCTCTGCCTCTCTGTGTAAATATTTTCTCCCTCTTCATCACCTGTAGACTCATTGTCCTTCTGATCCACATATTTACTCCAGCGACTCACCTCATCCTGCTGGATGATCATAAATGAGACTAGTAGTGCTCACAACTGAAAAAACAAGCTATAAAGATGTCTACAAACACAAAACATGCCATACCTGTGACTCATAGCTTTGAGCTTCATTGCTTCTGTCCTCAATTTCACATTTCTCCTCTTTGTCCCTTCAAAAAGGTAAAAAAAAAATGTACACATACCATTTAATTAAGGCACCAATACTATGACACAAAGAGATGGAAAGAGATCAACTTCATTTTTAAAGGTTGATACAGGTATTTATAAATTTAGAATTGCAGAAGACTATTGTTTAAAAAGGACTTTTCTATGGCAGATGCAATAGAAATAAATGACAGTCCCATCAAACTGTTGGCTTACCACTGCGCCAAAGTACTTTCAGTTTCTGCTTCCAACAGCTCGCCACGCAATGAATTCAACTTCTGTGCATGACGCCTACAATCTGCACCTGTTCCTCTGCCATATTCCTGCAAAAACCCAAATAAAGGCCTAAGAACAAAAAATCTCACATCTGTTTATACTTAGAAACAGTATTAGAAGAGGCTACACTCTTACCTTTATTAGTGACTGTTTTTCTCCACACATCTTGCAGCTCCATTTTCTGCTCTTTTTAACCTGCAATTTAAAAAACAGGAGAGCAACAACAGAACATGTAACCTTGAAGCTAGGCAGCTTGATTGCCATTGTTTTTTTTGGGTTTTTTTTCTAGGTTTTGTACCATTACCTGGCTGCACTGCAATAAATAACCTAAGAAGTTACTTGCTTCAGAAAATGAGGAAATATGCTCCAGTATCTGTGAATGTGCTCTTTGTTTAAGAACAGAATGCCCTATTTTCTTTTGGGCATACATCGAGTCTGGTAGCAGAATAGTTCCATAAGCTTTAGAGAGGACTTTGCGGAGTATTAAATGTCAAACAAGACTGTGTTTTTTATTCAGCATTAATATATTCTAAACAAATGAAAATTTTTTACTGCACGCCAATTAAACATTTCATGAATGAATGTCTTTCATTTTGTTTGAATAAAGTAAACATTAACCAAATTAGCCAACTACCTCAGCTATAGAAACAGTCTTACATGACCTAACTAGCCAAATACCTCAGGTTTGTAAAGAGTGCCACCGCAGCTGTGGAAACAGTGTTCAATTAGCCCAACTAGCTAAATACATCAGCTATAGAAAGTGTTACATTAGCTAAACTAGGCAATTATTTCAGGTTTATAAACGGCGTTAGCTATATTAGCCACACTAGGTATGCTAGATAACTACCTCAGCTATAGAATCAGTGTTACATTAGTTAGGGTTCTGTCTTACCTGTTGGACTTGAAACGTTTCACAGGAAAAACACCGCAATACATGAAACTCTTGGCCCATGCTAATAATGTTCAGTGCTTAAAGGAGAAAACATGAAAGTAATGAAGATTTGGAATGTCGCGCGGAACGCCGTGAAACGTCATTACGTCACATCAACGTGTCACGTCATTTAATATTAGTACTGTATTGTTTTAAATTATATTTTGTGTTTATGAAGAACTATTTTTTAATAATAAATTTAAGTTTAGATTAAAATGAACATTAAAAGCATAAATAGTTTTTGATGAATGAAAGCACAAAAGTTTTCACGTTTCACACAATAATGCTGTAATTTATCTTTTGCTCCTGTTTTGAAAACCTATTTTTTATGACTTTATCTGTGGTCAGTTATCCATCTTTGATAAAAAGTAGTAAAGCTTGAACTGAGTAGGCTTTAATAATCAGTGATTTAAATTTAACTAAATGAGAAGTTTCTGTCACAGCCACTGATAATATTTTGCATGTTTTCCTCACATTACGTAACATCATGGGTTTTCAGAAGAAAATAAAGTAAAAGTAAACTTTGTGCGTAGGCTAAAATCTACGCTCTGGAGGAACTTTGTGCATAGTCTAAAAACATGCTCTGGAAGAACTTTGCAATATGTCATTACATACATATTTGTCATTTTATAGATATTATACAAATATTAAACACACATTTAAATCCATTACAGAAAATTCCACAAATAAGATTCCATTACACCACAGTTAGTTCCGACCCTACAATCTGATTGGCTGAGAGATGTTCTAGGAGTGCGGATATTGCATAATTGCACTCTGACCAAAGCGCTTAAAGCAAGGCTGTCCAAATCCAGTCCTGGAGGGCCGGATTCCTGCAGAGTTTGGTGATCTTCCTGATCAAACACACCTGATTCAGCTCAGCAGGTAATGAGCAGGTTTAATTGTTGTGTCAGAGCAGAGAAATCACCAAACTGCAGGAATCCGGCCCTCCAGAAATGGATTTGGACACCCCTGGCTTAAAGTATTATTGTGTTGCATACATATAACTTGGCAACAACCTACAGCTCGATTGAACAGCAAAAATAAAGAAGTCCGTTTTAGTACCATCAACAAAAATAAAATGAATCCGCTTCTACCAGTAGCTTCTCTGGGTTGAGCTTGTACATGAATGAACCCCTGGATCAGTCGTGAATGGTGTTAAATGAAAGACACAGTTTACACCAGCAAACCACATCTGCGAAATCTGTATATCTGTGTTCATTGTCTGTATAATAAACAGTTCTTGGGAAATTATGTTCAACTATTATGTCTGATGTGCACAGTCTGATGTTTCAGCAGCAGAGTGTCTGATAGAGGAACTACTTTTTCCTCACAGAATGTTGATAAAAAATTTTTGTCCTCTTTATCTTAAAATCTAAAAATGAACAGTGATGATGAAATTGTGGTGGAATAATCACAATAATACACTCAAAGGTGGTGCTATAACGGGAGATAATGGCGCTGGTCTACTGATCTTAGCACAGCACACCAGTAACAACAGCTCATGTTGCAGCACCACCCTCAAGTGTATTATTGCTTATTCATTCACAAAGGACAAGAATGGCATTCTTAGCTGCTACAGTTGGCAAGTTTGTATAATTCAACAATTCAATGTGCTCAATGTTCTCGTTTAAATGAGCATTTTGCTTAATTTTTTTGAGGTTATTGGTTATTTAAAAATTCTAGGGCTGCCAATAATTGTGTAAAATCTCTAAATATAGAGATATTTCATTTTCAGTTCACACCACTGTAAGGTCAGATTTGTTTCATTTCTTAGCCCAAGTGCATGCTGACCAAAGATAGCCTGGTTTCTTAATTTATTGAGAATATAAAGTCCCAATATAAAAATATCAGTATTTGGGCCCATCCAAGCATATTTTATTTTTTCAGTACAATCTTTATTTTCTATTATTTATTTTAATACATATATTTCAGGCAGAATTGTGTCTGCAATGCTATTCTTTGATAGATGTTTTTGTTTAATAAATGAGCACATTCATATGAAGAATTTGATTAGATTGGTTTCACTCATTTAAATACATATTAAGTGTGCATTATTATCTGAAAATTCAGGTTGGGCTTGGACTCAGTAAAAGCTGATATTCAATATTACAGTACTTGAATCAGACACACACAAAAAAACCCATCAGGATATCCACAGCTTGCAGTAGACTGTCTGGCAATGTTTCTTAATTCATGTTTGGATTTTGACTACATTCATTGTATGTTGCCACATTTTAATGCAGTAACACACACACACACACACACACACACACACACACTAGAGAGACCCGTGTTGAAATTTGTAGTTCAGATTTATATTTCATAATTCACTGATGATCTTGTTACATTGTGGCACTTGAAGATTAAAAAGCTTTTCATGGAAAAAGCTGATTTCCATAAAATTTTACCATAAAAGGTACAGCAAGAAGTAGTCTGAAAGAAGTCCCTTTATGAATTATACAGAGAATTTTCAATTCAATAATTAACATTTTAGAGTAAAAGAAAAATAATTAAAACCATTCCTTTGGCCCTTTTAAGTTCCCTGAAAAACTAACTGCTACACACCGACAAGTCAGAACATTCCTACATATGGACAAAATATCCCTGAGTAACATTTGACTCATTTTACTTGAACTCTGGAATGCATTTGGTTTAGGTTCCATGAGTATTAGTTCCTAAAGAGCAGCATAAAAAGATCTCCCACCATCCAGAAAACTGAACTGGTTTTGTTTTAAACAATAATGACCTGATAAACTGAACAATGCCATTTTTAAACATTTGTTTAAAATAAATTGTTGTTGCAAGTGCAGGTACAACAACCATCAGTTAACTGGAGAGCCACTGATTATGGCGGAGAATGCAAATGGGTTGAGTTTGTAGCCACTTCCACTATAGAACTTGTTCTGGAATTCCACCCTGAGGAGAGGAAGGAAAAGAAAGTGCTACATTTATTTTAGAACATGAATTAAAAAAAGCTTGAACAAGAAAAGATACACAGGCTCCAGTACATATTATTACTCCTAAAATGGTATAATTTAATATGAATTAATTTCTTACTCAGCTTACTCAAACAAGCATGGAAAGTAAAGATTTTAGATAGATAGCTTTATTGTCATTGTACTTGGTACTATGAAATTCTGAGTGGTACCTCTTAAGCGCCAGACAAAACAAACAACATACATTCATACATAAAATGAGATTTTAAAAAGGCATAAAAAAAAAGTATAATACAATATAATATGAAAAACCGAGATATATAGTAGTAACAGCAACAATATGGCTATATACATAAATGGTTATAGTTTGATATAAATATATTATTGCAGCAGTAAATATATGAGTATAGCAGTGCTTGTTATTATATACAGTGAGGAAAATAAGTATTTGAACACCCTGCGAATTTGCAAGTTCTCCCACTTAGAAATCATGGAGGGGTCTGAAATATTCATCTTAGGTGTATGTCCACTGTGAGAGACATAATCTAAAACAAAAATGATGATTTTATGATTTTTTATTAATTTATTTGTGTAATACTGCTGCAAATAAGTATTTGAACACCAAATCAGCAAACAGCAAACATTCTGGCCCTCAAAGACCTGTTAGTCCGCCTCTAAAAACTCCACCTCCACTCCACTTATTATTCTAAATTAGAAGCACCTATTTGAGGTTGATAGCTGCATAAAGACACCTGCGCACCCCACACAATCAGTAAGACTCCAAACTACTGAAGACCAAAGAGCTGTCCAAAGACACCAGAGGCAAGATTGTAAACCTTCTCAAGGCTGAAAAGGGCTACGGGGCAATTGCCAAGCAGCTTGGTGAAAAAAGATAAACTGTTGGAGCAATTATTCGAAAATGGAAGAAGCTAAACATGACTGTCAATCTCCCTCGGACTGGGGCTCCATGCAAGATCTCACCTTGTGGTGTATCAATGATCCTAAGAAAG
>BRDA01002467.1:6290-20024 GCA_036984385.1 Crenuchus spilurus
TTTAGATTTTATCAATAGATAGATAGATTTTATTTAGATAGTATCAGCTTGTGTATGGCAGTTTTCTGGCTGGAGGATTTGGGGGATCTGGCAACACTGAACGCAACTCCGTAAACAGAGCTGGCCGTCAATAATCCTGGTGGACATGAGTGGCATGAACATTAGAATACCGCAGAAATCCATCGAAGAAAGATTGAGAGATGCCCTAACGTTAGGATAGATACTTTTCCTTCCCTTTCTTAACATGCCGAGGCCGGGGCCGGATAGCACTGTGTAGGCCGTAGGTTGGATGGTGAGGACGGATGATAGGCTGACGTCTATTTTTTTTAATGCCATGCGATCTACCTACACTACCTTTGCGATCGACCGGTGCACCCCTGACGGAGCATTTAGGCATATAGTGTTCATTGAAATGTAGGAAGTACTGCCAGGGGATGAATGGCCGAAAACGGAGCCTTATGTATCATGCATGTAATGCCTCTTGCATCACTCGCCAAATGGGCTAGTAAGTTTTTATTAACACCCGCCAAAATTATTTTTTACCCGCATTTGGCTGGTTGGCGGGTGTTAATTTAGAACCCTGCCGACATCGCTGCTCTTTTTGGCTACTTTCACGTTAGCCCGCTGTTGTTGTGATCATGTGGGGTCTGCATGCTTGATCCATTCGTGGCTGGATCACTCCACTCCACTCGCTGGAGTGGAGTAAGCAGACTACTGGATTTGACTCCTTATATCGGAGTGCTTTTATCGGAGATTTTTTATGCTGGCCGATAAAATCCGATAATGTTTTTATGGCTGTTATCGGACCTGTATCCGATATCAATATCGGATCGGGACACCCCTGCTAGAAAACGCCAAATACCTGCTCAGACGTCAGGAGGCTGCCACTTAACTTTTAAACCCCTTGATAAGCTGACAGGTTCGAGTGAGGCATCAAATCAAAGGGCAGACCCTCCTAGAGCTAGCCAATCAAGTTGTGTTAATGTCACATGACATCTGAAGGAACGGTTGAGAAGTTTCAAAACAAAAGTCCCTTCAAGGCCTTATATATTTTTCAATGCATGAGGACCATAAATCTTGGATTACTTTGCATTCGAATGTTGTAAACAGACAACTGATGGCTTGTTAGTTTCAGAACAACATCAGGAATTCAATAATACCAATATAAAAGTTGTAAAATCATGGACATATAGCAGTAAAATTGATTATAAATTAAAAGCAATTAAAAGTAAAAGTGATTATAAATTACAGATATTTCCTATAAATAAAAGAAACATGAACACTTCACAGTTTAAGTTATTTTTCTCATAATCCAGAGAATCAATCCTTTCATTTGATGTATGATTTATATATATTGAAACATCAATATTATAAAATTATAATAATTCATAATCATTTTCATAGTTCTGGATTACATTTTTGGGCACATAGTTTATTTGAAGCAAATTCCTCATTAGATGTCTCAATATTTAAATAAATGATCTACTGAAATGAAAATAGGGAAGTTGCAGCTTCCATATGAAACCTTCAGCTGGTATGTAGCTTATGAAACGTAAAAGTTAAGAACTGTTGAATGTAAAGAATGCGAATTTGGAACCACCAGTGGTTCCGGGGAGTTTAAGAGGTTTTAAATCACAGGGTGTACAAGAAGAAAGTTGCTGCACTCACAGACTACAGAACAATCCTATGTTTCTTTTAACAATATAACAGAACATTTTGATGTGCTTGCTTAACACTGCATGTCTCTCTTGTGTCAGTGAGTGGTACAGCTGTCTTAAGTAGGATCAGGAGATTAAAGCACCACTGATGCTATAGCTGTCTATAAATTAGAGTCTATGGTGAAAGGAAGTCTAGAGGTGCTATGTGAAGGAAAGTCACAGAGAGCAGCAAAGTTGATTTAACATATATTTTATAATGTTTACCAACACAGAAATACAGGTGAGGATTTAGGAGAACCTCTGACTAAACTAAGAAGCTCAAGCTGATGAACCTCAAGTTGAATTACAGTAACTCAAAAAAGAAGTGCAGTAAGTTACCCTGAAATTAAAATGTGAGCTGACTTTTTATTTTTTTTCAGTGTGGCCATGTGACTGAAACATGAAGCATGCACGCGAGATGGTACACCATCTCACGTTCCAAACAACTGAGGCACTGATGTGGAGCAGGAATATTTGGAGCTCGGCTTGACCTCCAGCATTCAGTCACGTTAGTTTTGATGTCATTACTGTCTGTCATGTTGATATCCTACAGTATATAAACATCCACTTCAAATGTGTTTTACATTAAATTAGCAAAAATCAGTCATGCAGGTTTTTGGTTGCCCAGACTGTCAAAAATCAGTCTGGATGCAATCTGTGTAAGCCAACGGTCAGATTTTGGCCAACAGTCTGAACAAGGCATAAATAGATACTTTAAAAGAACACGTTTGTTGATGAACCATGGAGAGGTGGAGAGAGTGAGGGAGAGAGAGTGAGAGAGAAATGACTGTATGACAGTGTGTTCTTACCCGAGTCTTTAGTGTAGTGATCTGAAAGCAGTGTGAGAATGAGAAGCACATAGACTGAGCAAACCACATATGGATGTTACATGAATAAATTATGAAAGATTTAATACCATAAACAGACATTAAACAATAACAAAACATGACAAACACAAAACAGCAGACAAAAAGACAATGAGGTACTTCATCAAGACACTAAAACTAAAACATGCTCAGATGTATGATCTGATTATAAAACAGTTTAATTAGAATATCTGAGGCAGTAATGCACTCAGAGCTTCTGCAAACGCTGTGGAAGTTGAGGAAAGCATGTAGAGAAAACAAAACTCTAGAAGAACTAGATCTTCCAGAGAAAGAAGAAACTCTAGAACTCTCTAGAAAGAAATTCAGAAACAGAAGAAATTCTGTTTAGAAAAATGTAAACAAAGCCACCATCATCAGTAAGTAGAAACAACTTTGTGTATGTATGGGGTACCTGTAGGATAACAAGAGCATTTTCCATGGAGAGGTCATCAGATGGTAAACCTTCAGTCTTCCAGATCAGCTGCTCACTCTCAGAACATAGGAAGTGACGCAGGTCAAATTCTGCCAATCACAAACCAACAGACATTACTTACCAACATGTCTGAGTGATATACAGTATAATACAGTGTAATGGTACAAAAAACATATATTAATATATGTACACTGATATGAAACACTCTGTACTACATCATGCATACATACTTTGTTATTACGTATACATACTTAGATATTACATTTGCGACAAGAGCTGATATAGTAAAGAGTGTGTTTGTGTGTGTGTGTGTGCGCGCGTGTGGGTGTATTACTCTTTAGTCCGGAGTTTTCCATCCAGGTGTGTAATTTAGCTCTACGTTGGTCCTCAGATGCAGCAGACAAATATGTGATGAAAGCTGCTGCTAACTGCACTCTCTTGGGAAGAGTTTCTAATTCCTCACTGATCTCATCCACCTACAAAAGAAAAACACTGATTCACTGTGCAGGGACATTGCTCGCATGTAAAAAATATCAGTAACTTAGTCCAAGAGAATGTCCAATGCCACATCAAAAAAAATTTGACGTGGAAAAAGATCATTTTTGTTCAAAGTGGATCAAGACAAAATCAATATACAATCATACATGAAAAATTCATAGTTCATTCAAAAAGATAAAGTGTCATTTTATACTCATCACACAAAGTGACAGTATTTTGAGCCTTTTTTGTTTTAATATTGATCAGCATGGCTTATAGCTACGGTGGCCGAGAAGACCCAACATGCTGCAGATTCATAAACGAGCTGCAGATTCACAAACGTGTTACAATTTCCGAAAACACTTTCATCAAAATAACAACATGGGTACTACATTTAACAAATGTGCTGCTAGTTCACAAACGCTTTGCAAACCTTTTCACAATACAACAGAAGTGTTGCCAGGGGACACTTAAAGGGTGTGGGACCATGCCATATGTAAACAGAACCTTGCTGAGCTGCACAGCATCTCTAATGAGAAGCAAGTTTGGTTATATTTGCATATATAACCTTACCTTTTATATATTATATTATATAAGCTCTCATATCTGCATCTGAGCCAAGGTCATAACCCAGGGCAACATGACATGACAGTTCAAATTTTGATTACCAATTAAATCAGGCAATAATAACTGCTACAGTGTTTTTGGTCTAATACAAAAGCTTTACTTCACCTGCGTAGTCCAGCGAGTATGTTCTCCATCTAGTTGGTGTATGAGATTTTCTGCAGCACTGATGGTCTCCTGAGCACGAGTCACATCAGCCTCCAGATTAGCAGCTTCAGTAGTACGACACTGAAATCTATCAGACGAAAATAATTATTGGTAAAATATAAAAAAATGCAATAGTAATTAATTTATATAAATTCATAAATAGTAATTCATGTGAAAATCTTACTTCTCCTTCAGCTCCAGAACTCGTTCTCCAACAGAGTTGAGCTGAGCTTCCAGTTTATTCTTACGGTTCTCTGTTTTTCGCAGGTTTCTGACAGAGTTCAAATATAGTTATAATACTGTAACTACACTGTATAAAACTGTAATAACACTGCATAAACATATACAGTAAAAAAAACTGTAATTATACTGAATATACCTAATCACTCCAACTCTCCTTGACTGTGATTGGTCCTAATCTCATTCTATGCCCTCTTCCTGACTTGTGTGACAGCTCTGTCAGTCTTTATATTTTGTTCATGAGTGTATTTAAGAAAATAGTGGAAATTAATAGTGATTCCAGTATTCAAACAGTGAACCTTGGAACAGTGTACTGTACAGAGAACTTCTTCCAGTGTGTGTGTGTGTGTGTGTGTACTGACTCAATCAGTCCTGCTTGTTCAGTCTCCAGTGGCTGAATTTTCTCCAGAACGTGCGAATACTGAACGTTGGCCTTCACCCATGCCGCTAACGGAGCAGCAGCAGCACTGGCACGCTTCGCATTCTGAAACACACACACACATCACACATAGACACATAAATTACTTTTCTAACTGCCACAGTTTCCTTCAGGATTCTTAGTCTAAATCTGCAGATCCAAATTTGAGCAACTACATGAAATGAATTCAAGATATTGGTTTTTATATAAAAGAACATTTGAGATGGTTATAAAAAATAATAATATTAAACTAGAAAAGTGCATTTCTTGAAAGAAATGCGGGATGTTGCACATTGCTAACATGGCCCACAAGCTAAGGTATCCCAGTTGGTTTGTAAGGTGATGCTGTGGTATCTGTGGTGGTTGCTAAGGTGGTGCTATGGCATCCAAGGTGGTTGCTAAGCTGTTGCTATGGTACCTGAGGTGGTTGCTAAGATGTTGCTATGGTACCTGAGGTGGTTGCTAAAGTATCTGAGGTGGTTGCTAAGGTGTTGCTACAATATCTGAGGTGGTTGCTAAGGTGTTGCTATGGTATCCATGGTGGTTGCTAAGATGTTGCTATGTTATCCGAGGTGGTTGCTAAGATGTTGCTATGTTATCCGAGGTGGTTTCTAAGCTGTTGCTATGGTATCTGAGGTGGTTGCTAAGCTGTTGCTGTGGTATCTATGGTGGTTGCTATGGTGTTGCTATGGCATCCAAGGTGGTTGCTATGGTGTTGCTATGGTATCTATGGTGGTTGCAAAGGTGTTGATATGGTATCTGAGGTGGTTGCTAAGGTGTTGCTATGGTGTCCCTGGTGGTTGCCATTTAGGTATGTGAAAATGAATGGAAGTCAAAGGGAGGAATGAGGGATGAAAAGATGAGAAAAAGAGGAGTGCGGGTCAGTATGGCTCTGCACTAGAGCTCTGTTACCTGCCCTGATGTAGTATATCAATTTTGGTGGTTGTCAAGCAAAAGGAAGCCTGGAATTTGGTATGGGTGAAAATGAATGGAAGTCAACGGGACAAAAAAGGGATAGAAATAAAACGACAAATAAACAAGTGCGGGTCAAAACAACAGTGAACTTGCGCTCAGGGCCCTGCCCTAATATAGCGTATCCGAAATGGTGTGAATAGGTCAAGCAGAAGTACAGTAGATGAGCATGTATTTTTGCTCCCTATTCATTCTTAATGGGAAAAAATTCCCAGATTAAGCAAGTTTTTAGGAAAACCGCACATCCGATCAAAATTCTGTATACAAGCCCGTATCATGCGATCGGACCGAACAATCTGGAGTTGGAACGGTGTTGATACCTTGAAAGCTGTGGGACAAAAATCCGGAGGAGGAGGAAGAAGAAAAAGGAAAAAAAAGAAAAAGAAAAAAGAAAAAGTAAAAAGGAAGAAGAAGAAGAAGAACTAGAAAAGTGCATTTCCTGAAGGAAACGCGGGATGATGCACATTGCTAACATGGCCCACATGCTAAGGTATTCCAGTTGGTTTGTAAGGTAATGTTGTGGTATCTGTGGTGGTTGCTATGGGCCCCAAGGCCGTTGCTATGGGCCCCAAGGCCGTTGCTATGGGCCCCAAGGCCGTTGCTATGGGCCCCAAGGCGGTTGCTATGGCCCCCAAGGCGGTTGCTATGGCCCCCAAGGCGGTTGCTATGGCCCCCAAGGCGGTTGCTATGGCCCCCAAGGCGGTTGCTATGGTCTCCAAGGCGGTTGCTATGGCTCTGCACTAGAGCTCTGTTACCTGCCCTGATGCAGTACATCGATTTTGGTGGCTGTTGGGACACAGAAGCTCTCTGGCTTGAGTGTATGTGAAAATGAATGGAAGTCAATGGGAGGAACAAGGGAAGAAAAGATGACAAAAAGAGGAGTGCCGGTCAGTATGGCTCAGCACTAGAGCTCTGTTACCTGCCCTGATGTAGTATATCAATTTTGGTGGTTGTCGTACAAATGGAAGCCTGGAATTTGGTATGGCTAAAAATGAATGGAGGTCAAAGGGACAAAAAATGGATGGCAATAAAACAACAAATAAACGAGTGTGGGTCAAAAACAACAGTGAATTTCTGCTCGGGGGCCTGCCCTGATATAGTGTATACGAAATTATGCGAATCGGTCAAGCAAAAGTACAGTAGAGTAGCATGCATTTTTGCTCCCCATTCATTCTCTATGGGAAAAAATTCCCAGCTTAAGCAAGTTTTTAGGAAAACCGCACATCCGATCAAAATTCTGTATACAAGCCCGGATCACACAATCGGACCAAACAATCTGGAGTTGAAACGGTGTCGATATCTCGAAAACTGCGGGACAAGAAGCGCATCAAATATCCGATGGAAGAAGAAGAAGAACTAGAAAAGTGCATTTCCTGAAGGAAATGCGGGATGTTGCGCATTGCTAACATGGCCCACAAGCTAAGGTATTCCAGTTGGTTTGTAAGGCAATGCTGTGGTATCTGTGGCGGTTGCTATGGGCCCCCAAGGCGGTTGCTATGGGCCCCCAAGGCGGTTGCTAAGGTGTGACTAGGTGGTTGCTATGGTATCTCAGGTGGTTGCCATGTCTGTATGTGAAAATTAATGGGAATGAATGGGAGGAACGAGGGATGAAAAGATGACGAAGAGAGAAGTGCGGGTCAGTATGGCTCTGCGCTAGAGCTCTGTTACCTGCCCTGATGTAGTATATCAATTTTGGTGGTTGTCGGGCAAAAGTAAGGCTGGAATTTGGTATGGCCAAAAATGAATGGAAGTCAATAGGACGAAAAAATGGATGGAAATAAAATGACAAATAAACGAGTGTGGGTAAAAACAACAGTGAATTTGTGCTCAGGGGCCTGCCCTGATATAGTGTATCCGAAACAGCGCAAATAGGTCAAGCAGAAGTACAGTAGATGAGCATGCATTTCTGCTCCCCATTCATTCTTAATGGGGAAAAAATTCCCAGGTTAAGAAGTTTTTAGGAAAACCGTGCATCTGATCAAAATTCTGTATACAAGCCCGGATCACGCAATCGGGCCGAACAATCTGGAGTTAGATCAGTGTCGATACCTCGAAAAATGCGGGAAATGAAGCGGGACATAAATCCGGCGGAAGAAGAAGAAGAAGAATATAAATTGGATAACAGTATACTGCGCATTGCAAAGGAATGCGCAACATAAGTTAATGCCTAAGACTAGATATATATGAGCTTTTTGAATGGATTTTATGTTGTTTCAGCAGGACAGAGTGCTCAGTTCTATTTGTTTGGGACTCAAACATCACAAAAAATCAACACTTATTATAACTGAATACATGACAGTTTATCTGAAGCAAAATCTTTAAAAGTGGCTCAAAAAAGTCAGAAAAGAACAGAGTAAAAAGAAGTAGAATGTAGAGTCACGTTTCATATGACTCTTTTATGTGGATCTTATAGAAGAAGAAACAAAGGGAGCAATTAGAAATGGGCGATACTGCTGATGTTTTTTTTTTTATCTAATATATAAATAAAGTATTGATACTGTTATCAATACTTTTGAGAACCAGAAAATGATGTTCTAATAGGATCTAATGGTGTAATACAGGAAACAGTGGTAACACTAAGCCAGACCGAATGGTGTGTAATGTTTTTCAAGTGGGAAAATCCTGTCAGTTTCAGTATAGTATATAACATGAAAGCATATATACTCTTGTATTTTAATGTAATTATATTCTGCGTTGTAATGCAAGGGACTGCACACTTTTTTTCACCTGTTCACCTGTGTAAATGTGATGCGAAAATAAATGTGATTTGTTTTGCTATGTTGAACATTGTAATTTCCCTTAATCTTGCAGCCTGATATACCGCAGAGGGTAACAGTTAATAATTTTCTTTAATAGCTCATTAACTAATGTTTAATAACTGTGAACAGAGTAGTTACTGAGAATTTCATTAACAAATTATTTATTAATGATTTACTAATGATTTAACATTTGCAAAAATGAATACAATCATTAGTAACTACATGAACTGTCATTTATAAACATTTGTTCATGTTCAAATTCTCATGAACTAACGATTTGTTCACAGTTATTAATCATTAGTTAATGGCTTATTAATAAAAGTTATTATAAAAAGTGTTACCCAGTAGAACTGTATCAATTATTTGATCTTCTGTAGCCTGCTACGTAGTAGTCTTACAAGACCAAATTGTAAACCCAGCTTTAGAAAGATCTTAACATCTACTCAGACATGTCTTGGTGGATACACCAAATCTGGGAGAAAAGTGAAAGCAATATGTAAATATATGTTTTCTGTTTGTTTAACCTTTGGGTCGAAAGATGCTTTGTTCCTGTGGAGAAGTTCCTCCACACTCTGACGGATTTCATGTGTGATGTTACGGGCATCAAAAGTAGCAATGTCCTCTCTCACCCCTCTCTTAGCCAAAAAACTGACACACACACACACACACACACACACACACACACACACACACACACACACACACACACAGAGAGAGAGAGAGAGAGAGAGAGAGAGAAACAGTCATGAAGAGAAAGTCTTTAAAAAGATTGAAGCTAAAGCAGTGTAACATGTTCAGTCACACTATTACTAATATTCACTAACAATGTTTCATTACCAGTGTTTATGCTGCCTCCGTCTCACAATTTCACTCTAATTACAGCAACAACCCACATAACAGGCTTTTAGCAGCTCATTACAATAAAATTCAGTTTTCAAAATTCTCAGCTCAATTCATGCTGAAGAGAAAGGATGGTGCATTTGGATTTAGTTAAACAGTTACATAAATAATAAAGAACTATACATTAAGTAAAATAATATCAGCATTTTAGACTTGCAGTAAATACTGAACATTATAAATTACATATATATCACAGATCAACCATAACATTAACACCAATGTGTCAATATGGCTAATATGCCAGCAAAACAGCTCTGACTCAGAGACATGGATACACTACACAGGACCTCTAAAATCAACCCAACTCTATTTGTGTAATTGATTTAAAACTATGCTAGTTGACACCGTGCTTTCCAACAAAGACAAACAGATAAACAGAATCAAGTGCAAGGTTTTCTAGGCTGTTGCTATATGGTTAAGTGGCTGCTACACAGTTCTGAAGGGCAAGTCTCAGGTGGTTGCTCAGGTGTTGGCATGTGATAGCTCATGTGGTTGTTTGGGTGTTGCAATGTATTTTATCACTGTTACATTTGAAGGGTGTCAAAACTTTTGCACCTCATTCATTCCTATAGGGATAAAAATATGGGGGAAAAAAATCTATTATTACACCGAAAGTGTTTATATCTCAAAAACGGTGGGACGAGATACACAGTGAAAATCCAGCAGAAAAAGAAGAGGAGGAAGCAAAACACAACCATACTTAATGAATGTAAAAAAAATGCTATTTTCAGAACCTGCAATTGTGGTCAAATGCACTTATAATATAATACAATATAAACTTATAAATATAGAACTTTCACAGCATTTGGTCAAATGGTCTATTTCACAGAGAAAATGTGCAGAAGGTTCAGAAAGCTCAGAGATGCAATTTTCACAGCTGTGAATCTTGACAAAATATTTTACAAATGTGAAAAAAACATATTTCTCACCTCTTCATGCTGACCCAAGAAGTGTCAAATATTCCCATGAGCCTCAGCACTCCCTCCAGGATGTCCCTGATGACATCAGGAGGCATACGGAGAGATCGGATCTCCGACAGAGATTCCGGCTTAATATTCCCAACGGCACGCTTTGTTTCATCAACCAGGGGCTAGACACACACACTCAGTTGAGATTATATCTTTTGCCATGTTTAATACATGGAGTCTTATTTCTGGAGAATGCATTAAATAAGTAATATTATCAGTCCACTTCATTCTAAATGCAGCTGCATGAATTGTCTCTCCCCTCATTGATCAGCATTTTAACTGAAAAGAAACCTTGGCAGGAATTCCCTTCAGGACACACTTCACAGTCCTTATATATATCATGATTTCATCATATGTCAGATCTGTTTACTCAATATTACTGGATTTCCTTCACTGAGAAGAATAAAGGTCTGTCAAACTAAGGAACTTTAGAAGAAAGCTGAGACAGCCTTTATATCAGGACAACACATACACTGCCTAATAATGTGGCACATGTAAAATAGACCACACCCTATACACTTTGTTTAATTTAAAATCTTCTTAAAATGTTAAGGAAATGGGAAATGTTAAGTCTGACGGTGTTTCAGACACTCTGATGTCTGGAATGCCTTCAATTTTTTAATTTTTTTTTATTTTCCAAATTACACCCATCTAAAAATATTTTTCCAGAAAGTTACACATGCTTATATTCAGCAATATCTCAGCAGCAACAGTGTTAAAACAATAAGAGTGTCATAAATGCATATTTTGATTAAATCTGCTCTAAACAGACTGAAAAAAAAAAAAAAATTCTGATGTGCTAATATATTGCAAAAAAAAACATTTCTAGCCATGTCATTATTATATGAATGACAGATTGTGTCATTACGAAGGCAAAATATGCACAGCTGCCTGACTCGCTCTCACAGATGTGTCTCTGCTTATTTAAAGCTCTTCTCACAATAACCTAAAATTTTATTTTGATTCAAGCTATATACTTGAAAATAGACCCTTTAAGGTTTCTGGAATATGTTTCATTTTGTTTGTAGGATAAAATCTCAGAGGTATAGGTATATAAGGGTTATCGTGTGTTCACCTGCACTTCCTTCAGTTCATCGTCAATCTTCTCCTTCCTCTCCTCAATCTTGGCCACTTCCTGAGCCATTTTCCCCTTCAGTTTCTCCATCTCTGTTTTCTGATCACTTGCATTCTGAAATATCCCATATGTGTTACAGTATATAAATGCATAAAAATATAAATGAAACAATAATATGGTTCTACGGTTATTTACACACTCTCTCACACACACACACACACACACACACACACACACACACACACACACACACACAGTGAGGGAAAATAAGTATTTGAACACCCTGCGAATTTGCAAGTTCTCCCACTTAGAAATCATGGAGGGATCTGAAATGTTCATCTTAGGTGCATGTCCACTTTGGACAGCTCTTTGCTCTAGGCCATGTTAGTAGTTGGAAGTCTTACTGATTTTGTGGGGTGGGCAGGTGTCTTTATGCAGCTAATGACCTCAAACAGGTGCTTCTAATTTAGAATAATAAGTGGAGTGGAGGTGGACTTTTTAGAGGTGGACTAACCGGTCTTTCAAGGTCAGAATGTTTGCTGATTGGCAGGTGTTCAAATACTTATTTGCAGCAGTAACACAAATAACAAATAAACAAAGTACATTTCCTGAAGGCAACGCAGGATGTTGCGCATTGCTAACATGGCCCACAAGCTAAGGTATCCCAGTTGGTTTGTAAAGTGATGCTGTGATATCTGTGGTGGTTGCTATGGTGTTGCTAAGGTATCCGAGGTGGATGCTATTGTATCCGAGGTGGTTGCTAAGGTGTTGCTATTGTATCCGAGGTGGTTGCTAAGGTGTTTCTATAGTATCCATGGTGGTTGCTAAAGTGTTGCTAGGTGGTTGCTATGGTATCCACGGTGGTTGGTAAGGTGTTGCTATGCCATCTGAGGTGGTTGCTAAGCTGTTGCTATGGTATCTGAGGTGGTTGCTAAGGTGCTGCTAAGGTATCCGAGGTGCTTGCTAAGCTGTTGCTATGGTATCTGAGGTGGTTGCTAAGGTATTGCTAAGGTAGCCTTAGTGGTTGCTAATGTTTTGCTAGGTGGTGGCTATGGTATCCGAGGTGGTTGCTAAAGTGTTGCTATGGTATCCGAGGTGGTTGCTAAGCTTTTGCTATGGTATCCGAGGTGGTTGCTAAGCTGTTGCTATGGTATCCGAGGTGGTTGCTAAGGAATCCGAGGTGGTTGCTAGAGGTGGTTGCTATGGTATCCGAGGTGGTTGCTATGGTGTTGCTATTGTGTCCATGGTGGTTGCTAAGCTGTTGCTCTAGTATCCGAGCTGGTTGCTAAGCTGTTGCTCTGGTATCCGAGGTGGTTGCTGAGGTGTTGCTATGGTGTCCACAGTGGCTGCTGAGGTGTTGCTATGGTGTCCAAGGTAGTTGCTGAGGTGTTGCTATGGTGTCCACGGTAGTTGCTGAGGTGTTGCTATGGTGTCCACCGTGGTTGCTGAGGTGTTGCTATGGTGTCCACCGTGGTTGCTGAGGTGTTGCTATGGTGTCCACCGTGGTTGCTGAGGTGTTGCTATAGTATCCGAGGTGGTTGCTAAGCTGTTGCTATAGTATCCGAGGTGGCTGCTAAGCTGTTGCTATGGTATCCGAGGTGGTTGCTAAGGTGTTGCTATGGCACCCATGGCGGTTGCTATGGCACCAGAGGCAGTTGCTAAGGTGTTGCTATGGTATCCGAGGTGGTTGCTAAGGTGTTGCTATGGAATCCGAGGTGGTTGCTAAGGTGTTGCTATGGTATCCGAGGTGGTTGCTAAGCTGTTGCTATGGTGTCCACGGTGGTTGCTAAGCTGTTGCTATGGTATCCGCGGTGGTTGCTAAGGTGTTGCTAAGGTATCCGCGGTGGTTGCTAAGGTGTTGCTAAGGTATCCGCGGTGGTTGCTAAGGTGTTGCTAAGGTATCTGCGGTGGTTGCTAAGGTGCTGCAATGGCACTCGAGATGGTTGGTGATTGCTAAGGCACCCATGGCGGCTGCTATGGCACCCGAGGCGGCTGCTATGGCACCCGAGGCGGCTGCTATGGCACCCGAGGCGGCTGCTAAAGTGTTGCTTAGCAGTTGCAATAGTATTTCACTTGTTGCTAGGTGGTTGCTATGGTATCTGAGGTGATTGATAAGGTGATGCTATGGTAACTGAGGTGGTTGCTAAGGTGTTGCTAT
>BRDA01002470.1:275-23152 GCA_036984385.1 Crenuchus spilurus
ATGTGAGAGAGAGAGAGAGAGAGAGAGAGAGAGAGAGAGAGAGAGAGAGAGATCTTAACTCACTCAAGACAAAATATATTCTTTAGTTTAGAACTGGAGCTCTGAGATTAACATTTGCTAATGAGAACTAGATTTTAATAGTTGCCTAAGTAGCTCAGTCACTTCTGTAAAAATACTTCAAACATCAGGCTAGTCAATGTGGTTTAGGACACATTGAATCCTTGACACATTGTGACTTAATGTGAATTTTAAAACAAACTTTTGCTGTCTGAAGTGTCTGAGAGAAGCTGTTAATATTTAATACTTAGTGTTAAATATACATATAAAGTATTTGAAATAACAGCTAGTAATTTGGATAAATATGATTTTTGAAGGAACTACTCCTTAAACTGGCTAGCTAAGGACAGCACTAGTTAGCCAGATGTTTGGATCAACAGCATAAAATCGTTGAAACACAGTGTTGTAAAATGTAAGTAATTATATTTTAAAGCACATTAACCTTCTATTAAAATAAACTCTGGTGTAGAACATATCTGTGTTAGCATTAGCTCGCGGTCAACAGCAGCAGCAGCAACAACACCTCACTGTACACAATAACAATGAACAACGCCTAATAATGAAGAAAAACACGAGAGTATATTTATACAACATGACATGGCGTCCCCTGTGTAAACATTTACCTTCACTAGTCTCACACGTCCTAACATCCCCAGTTTGGTTCCAAATAAACAAACCACTAGTACGGCAAGCCAACAGAGACAAACTCATCAGTACCACGCTGGAATATGAAACGCGTTTATGAGATATTTTGAGGAAAATCCAGGTGGTCAGAGCGAGGGCTTCTATTATATTCAAATGAACAGAAAGAAAAAAAAAAACATTTTTTTAACAGTATGTTCAAATTCTAATATCAGGCAGATAGATTAATAGTCTTTTATTAAAATCGTAATTTAACTCTTAAGCGTCTGGTTTTATTACACTCTAAGCAATATTAACCAGTTAACTACACTGAAAACAATGCTGCTTGACTTCTTGGTTATAAGAGTGTAATGGAAATCTGGAGCTACTGGTAGAAGGAGCTTAAGCTGCATTATTTATTGTAGTCTACATTATTAATTATATTGTCTTACGTGTTAATAAGTGGGGACATTTAACCCAAGACAGCTTGTGAACTTGCTGTAGATAAGTTTAACTAAACCAGGACAACCAAACCTCCATGTGTTGTGACATCACAAATACAACTTACTGGTAATCTGTCATCATATTCAGAGCTCAAACCTCAAGCCACAAAAAGGGTATATTCTAGTCTTAAGAATACAATATTCTTCAAACGTTTTTGATCAGTTGCAAATGTTTTAATGATTTTTAAAAAAATATTTGTATTACTTATGTTTATAGTAATTACTAGGTGTCTCTTTTGATACATATTTCTACTACTCAGTACTTCACCTTTGAATTCCCCCACTGTGGGACTAATAAAAGAATTTATCTTCTTGGCAAAAACAAACAAATAAATAAAAACAGGACTGAACCTTCATCTTAGAAAATAATCGCAATTTAAATTAGTCACAATATTTGCCCAAAAAAATTGATATTTTCAACAAATTGTTCTAAATTGATGAAATCTTTTCTTCATAAGTATTTTGAAAACTGTATTTAAATTCAATTTCTTAATAAAAATTATTTCTCCATAAATTGGCATATTTGTAATAATTGAAGTCTCACATTTTACTTTACAGTTCATTAATATCAGGGTTTTTAATATGGCAGACTGTGACTCAAAAAGTCTAATTAAGTTATTCTTTAACTTTATTATCATCTTTTAAATGAAAAAAGCGTGAGAAAAGTTTAAATGTAGATCAACTCATTTTTATCTTCTATTATTCAGGTTAACTAAATTTTATACAATACACGGATTGGGTTACAACAAAACAAACACGTATGATAAAGATTATTATATCTTATTGTTTTACACTTAACACTTTGCTCTTGCTGACACCATTCACTTGGCATATGTGATATATTTTACAAAGTCTTCATCTTCAATAGTTTACTGGTGGGGGCACAATGTCAGTATCTTTAGGAATGAATGAAGAGGGAAGCACTATTCCAAACTTGTCCCTTAATAACTCAGTTATTTCTTCATCTGAGAGGTCGGTTTTGGTTTTCACAGGCTGTCCCTCCTCACTCTGTAATTTGGTTACAATCAGTTTACGGCCTATGATTGTAATTCTTCCATCTGGTAAAAGCAGGGAGCATAAGGACTTGCAGAAGAAGATGGAGCTGATAGAGCTCTGGTGATAGTCACACATGACACTGAAATCATCCCTGTGACATGGCTGAAGGGTGAATTTGTACAACGATTTCCATCTATCTTCTTCTTCTGAGCTCTTCACAACTTCAGCCTCCATCAGCTCTTCCATGAAGACCATCTCTCTCTCAGTCCGAAGGCGATACACTCCATGGCTCTGCCTTTGTGGACTGTCCAGCTCAAGAGAAAGAGGGAGCTGAAACCCTGACCCAAAACCCACATCACAGAGCCATCTGTGCCCATCAAGGGTCACCATGATGATAAAGTGGTCAAATGGTGGCCCATAGGCTTCTGTAAAGTGGTTCTTCACCTGAGCAGATAAAATGTGGACCTCAAACCCCAGCTGAGTCAAAAGCCAAGAGAAAAGGCCATTGTTTTCATAACAGAAGCCTCCTCTCCTGTTCAGGACTATTTTCTCATAGAGCAGAGGAAGCTCCAAACTGACTCGCTCCCCCATATGGATGGAGAGGTCCTCAAACGGGACCGCCAGCAGGTGGTTGACATGAAGACATCTTAGTGTCTCCAGAGAAGGAGAACATGGAGAAGAGCAGCCGATACGAGCTAAATACCTGCTAACATCCATACTGCTGAAGAGAAACCGAAACTAAACAGAAACTAAACGCCCGTGACGTTTAGCTTTTAGACGTTTCCCATGAAGAAAAGCTGTCATTTAGTTGTAGACTTGTCATTAAAAAAAACAGATGTTAAAACAAACTGAGTAAGTTAGCTTGGACTGGTTAGCTCAGGCTAAAACCCAGCTAAAAGTCAGAAAGGTACTTAGCAAGTGAGCTAAAAGTCTCTCTCTCTCTCTCTCTGTCTCTCTGTCTCTGTCTCTCTCTCTCTCTCTCTCTCTCTCTCTCTCTCAAGAAATGTGACATTTTCGTTACTAAGCTTAAGTTTATTTGTATAATGCAAGTGAATGGAATGTCCTCACTATTGAGTAGTGCCACAGTGTGTGTATGTACCAGGCAGGTTCAGGGACGTCTTTACATCCGGTCCCACCAGATGTCGCTGTGGAGCAGTGTGTGACATAACCAACAATTTAGTTTACATTCATTTTATTTAAGTATTATTGTCTAACATTGTTGTGTATTTCACTTATGAAAATGGCAGTGGTACCCAACCCATTTAATATATTCCTGTATGTGTTGTGTAAGGTCAGTCCTTTCAGCAGTCTTCATTTAGTTTAGTATTTACTAATTCACTTCACAGAATTCACTTTATTTAGTAGGTATGGGGCCTATCAGCATCCATTTAAGCACCCACTAAATATTAGACATCTAATGGATGTACAGATCACATTTATAATGTGTTATAAATTATGTTTAGTGGGCAAGTGAGAAAACACTGTGTACATGTTCAACACACTTTCAGTAATGAGCTGTTTGCGGTGCTTATGCTGGCCCCATGCTGGGAGCAGCCAATAAAAAATGAAAGATTTGCATACACAAACTTAGGTGAATATTGTTTATGATATCAGCATTGTGACGTAGCTTGCCACTCAAAAACATCACTGTAACTGTTATCTGCTGCTAACAAGGTAAAATATTGAATCACGTCACGTGGATTTGGCAAGTCTCCCAAATTCCAAATAAAAACATTGTTATTCAGAGCATTGATTCGCACAAAATGGCAACTGGTGATGTTAGCCATGCTCTCAAGTCTTTCACACTGACATATACTGTATATATTCTTCCACCTGGCTTTCACATTACTGTTGGGTGAGTTTTATACAGTTTATGACACTCTGCTTTGTTTGTGACCAATTATTCTTGTTTTATTCATAGTCCAGAAGTTAACATCAAGGTTCTGGCTTGTCAATCAGGTTGACCATTTCTTATTTTTTCATATATTTGTGGAAAATGTATGGATCAAATATATGAGAGTTCTCATTTCATTTTGTGTTGTCATACATTTTATTCATATATTTTATACAGTGTACTCGTAAGACAAATTATACACATAAAACAAACTGTTGCATTTGTCAACTAGCAGCTACTACAGTCTGTATTACAGATCACCCATCAAAAATGAATACGTCAAATTGCACGTACATGCACATTGCACAAGTGCAAAACTGTTGTATCTTGTGGGAAATGGTAGATTGTATCATACACTGCAGTATGAGGTGGTTACTCCTGAGAATTCTGAATTAATCAGACTGGACACATGAGCATGGAAGACACTGCTATTGGTGACAACCTGACTGCTGTCTTGTGAAAGCTGGAACTCATGGGGTTCATTTTGAGAGAAAATCGCATTCTTTTCTACAAAGAAAGAGAAGATAATAGAGAAAGGCAGAGGAATCAGTCACCAGGGGGTGCTATAACAAAAGCTAAAGTGGCAGCATAAAGTCACCAGCGCCTGCATTGCATTATTACCTTTACTGAACACTGTAGAATTACTGGTACCCAGATCTTTCCATTCGTTTATGTACCTGAGCAAATATAACAGTTAAATGTCAGTGGCTGAATGAATATCTTACTAAAATAATTAGAATGCACCTTGCTTGCTGTTGTAGATGTGTATGTTAATAATAGTTTAATTACTTGTCAAAGTTGAGTGCATTGGTCCATTCAATCAGCTCGTCTACCTCCCAATCCAGGACGGTACCTGGCCCCTGCTGCCGGACTGTCCTCATCATGCCCTGTGTGGAGTTCTCCACCAGCTGGGCTGTTTCTCTGAGCTCAGTGCGAGCATGTAGGACTCCCGCATCATACCTGCACACAGATCAGATACTGTCAACATCATCGGTGTTAATCTCTGATCTTTTGGTTTGATTACAATTCCTTAGAATCTCAATGTACTCAATCCTGTTTGCCCTGTGTTTACCTTGCTTAGCACTTTCAGAACTTCAGATACTCAAAATACAGACTACAAAACACACAGATGAGCTTATATATTATGACCACTAACAGATGGTATAACAGAAGGTCCAGTCAGTAAGAGAACAGTTAATTATAATAGTGGCTGTGTTGGATGTGGGAGAAATGGGCAGGCATGAAGACTTGAGTGACTTTGACAAGGACCCAATCATTATGACCAAATAGCTCGGTCAAGACATTTCCAACACTGTAAGGCTTGTAGGTTGCTTCTTGTCAACAGGGGTTAATACTCTTAACCTCCAAATTCTCAGAACTATATCTGATCAAACATCTGGAACAACAACTCAGATCTGTGGCTCCACCTCACAATTTACAAGACTCAGATAATCTGCTGTTAATGTCTGGATGTCAGACACAACAGGACACCTTCAGATATGGGTCATAATGTTTTGGTTCATAGGTGTATAGTCATACAGTCCAGTCATAGACATCTGTCATAATTGTTATGCATCATCTTTTGGTACACTCACATTTTTCTCATCCACTCAATTTTACGGATTTTCTTTCTTCTCTCAACATCTTGCTGTCTGTGGAGTTTGCAGTGATGGAATTCAGTCCTCTTGTTATTGATGTTTTCAGTGATGGAGTCTCCAATTGGACAAATCTTAAAAAAGATCACTTAATGAAGCTTCTACATCAACCTTCAGCTCATTTGTAATGTAGTTCTCATTGTTTTTGCTGACTTTGTGGACTAATTTGTACATCTGAAACAAATGCTTAATATGTATTAAACACTCAAAATACAAACTGGATTCCAAAAAAGTTGGGACACTAAACAAATTGTGAATAAAAACTGAATGCAATGATGTGGAGATGGCAAATGTCAATATTTTATTCGTAATAGAACATAGATGACAGATCAAAAGTTTAATCTGAGTTAATGTAACATTTTAAAGGAGAAATATGTTGTTGCAAAATTTCATGGCGTCAACAAATCCCAAAAAAGTTGGGACAAGTAGCAATAAGTGGCTGAAAAAGAAAATTGAGCATATAACGAACAGCTGGAAGACCAATTAACACTAATTAGGTCAATTGACAACATGATTGGGTATAAAAAGAGCTTCTCAGAGTGTCAGTGTCTCTCTGAAGCCAAGATGGTAAGAGGATCACCAATTCCACCATTGTTGGGCAGAAAGATAGTGCAACAATACCAGAATGGTGTTACCCAGCGTAAAATAGCAAAAACTTTTAAGTTATCATCATCAAGCGTGCATAACATCATCAAAAGATTCAGAGAATCTGGAACAATCGCTGTGCGTAAGGGTCAAGGCCGTAAAACTCTGCTGGATGCTCGTGATCTCTGGGCCCTTAAACGTCACTGCACCTCAAACAGGAATGCCACTCTCAAGGAAATAACAGAATGGGCTCAGGAATACTTCCAGAAAGCATTGTCAGTGAACACAATCCACCGTGCCATCTGCCGTTGCCAGCTGAAACTCTACAGTGCAAAGAGGAAGCCATTTCTAAGCAAGCTCCACAAGCTCAGACGTTTACACTGGGCCAGGGGTCTTTTAAAATGCAGTCTGGCAAAATGGAAGACTGTTCTGTGGTCAGATGAGTCACGATTTGAAGTTCTTTATGGAACACTGGGACGCCATGTCATCGAGACCAGAGAGGACAAGGATAACCCAAGTTGTTATCACCGCTCCGTTCAGAAGCCTGCATCACTGATGGTATGGGGTTGCATGAGTGCTTGTGACATGGGCAGCTTGCATGTCTGGAAAGGCACTATTAATGCAGAGAACTATGTTCAGGTTCTAGAACAACATATGCTCCCATCTAGACGTCATCTCTTTCAGGGAAAACCCTGCATTTTTCAACAAGATAATGCCAGACCACATTCTGCAGCAATCACAACATCATGGCTATGTAGGAGAAGGATCCGGGTACTGAAATGGCCAGCCTGCAGTCCAGATCTTTCACCTATAGAGAAAATGCGACAAAAAAGGCCCAAGACAATTGAACAATTAGAGGCCTGTATTAGACATGAATGGGAGAGCATTCCTATTTCTAAACTTGAGAAACTGGTCTCCTCTGTCCCCAGACGTCTGTTGAGTGTTGTAAGAAGAAGGGGGGATGCCACATAGTGGTAAAAATGGCCTTGTCCCAACTTTTTTGGGATTTGTTGATGCCATGAAATTTTGAAACAACATATTTTTCCCTTAAAATGATACATTCACTCAGTTTAAACTTTTGATCTGTGATTTGTGTTCTATTCTGAATAAAATATTAGATGTTGGCACCTCCACATCATTGCATTCAGTGTTTATTCACAATTTGTTTAGTGTCCCAACATTTTTGGAATCCGGTTTGTAACATAAACCAGTTAGCAACAGCAACAACAACTACTACTAAACAATAAAATTAAAAATAGCACACATTGTTTTACTGCTTTTTATGTACAATCAATGTTTGACAACAAAGTTAGGGTATATAATATTAAGGACATAATTCAATCAATAGAACAACATCAACAAGGACAGCTATACTACAATAATAACAAAGGAACCAGCAAAGCATTTATGTGGTGTAGTATTTATAACTCAATAATGTTAAAGCTGAGAATCACCTTGCCAGACAACAGCCTCCAGCCATTATTCTCCACCCGGTGGTACCACCCAGAGCGGTCATCATGGACCACAGGCTGGCTGTTATGGACCTGTTGGGGAACAGGCCTCTTCTGCCCAGTGTGTGTGTAGTCCTTTGGACTGCTGGCACACAGGTCCACTATTGGACGGTGGGTAAATATCTTATAGTAGATGTTTGGAGGAAATGCTGTCTGGAATGGAAGATTGATTATCAAGAGGAAGGGCTGCACCTATCAATACTCAGGTGTCAAAATAATAAACCTCCACATGTAACACTGAAAAAGTGTAACTTTATGAACCAGAGAGAAACAGTTACTGATGAACAAGTACTTACTCCACCCAGTCGGAATCGTATGTAGACACCAGAGGCAGCATCCAGCAAATCAGCCTGCAAACAAGTCATTCATAATAAATCAATTCATAAAATAAAAAATGGATTCAAATTAACAGTAAACTGGCAAGTTTTTATATCATTTAAAGTAAATTAAAGAAAACCAAATAGCAGATATTAATGCTAATATAAATGCTAATGATAAAACTCTTTATTTGATGAGAGCAAAGAAAATGATGAAATTACACTTTGATGAAAGAATGATTGCAAGACCTTGGTTATATCAGTTGCATTTCACTAACACTCAGATTCTATTGAAAATTAAATATGCAATAATTTAATATTTGTAGAATACAACTGTATAATATTATGTAACAATTAATCGGGTACTAAATAAAATAATACTGTAGATATTTACTTTATGTATATACTGTATATAATGTGTGTGTGTGTGTGTGTGTGTGTGTGTGTGTGTGTGTGTGTGAATTTTACTGCAGTCTTGAAACAAATACAAAAAATATTGTTCAACTGTATGTAGTTAAAATATATGTTGAAAACAATAATATTCAATTTTAATAATATGCATCTGATTCAAAAACATCTATTTAATGCACACAGTTCATCACCTATTAAGTGTACATACTAGTATAGTCCATTATTCTGTTTAATAATTTATTCAGCACTACTTTTTACAGTTAATTACCTCTCTGGGATTAATATATTTGAGGAGGAGTCGTGGGTCACCTTGGCTGTGGAAGTTCACAAGGCTCTTGAAGTATTTGAAGACTGCAACATTCTAAAGAGGAGAATGTCCACATTGTTTTGATTCCAGTGATGATAGATATGAAGTTGTAAAGGGAGTGAAATAAAGGTTTGAGTATGTAATGTGCAGTAGGGTCACTAACAACATGTTTCCTCCAGGTTGCCTGGATGAGTCTTGCTGCCCGGTCATACACACTTTTCTGAATTGAGCCCTGAGTGTTATTTTTCCTGTGTGACATCTTCAGATGTAAGGGAAATAGAGGAGCTCTGTGATGTAAATACAAGTGCATAGTCTCTTTAGTCATCACTTTACTCGTTCTTTATACTCTTTCTCATAACTAGTGAGCTTTCTACACATGCAACATCAAAGGCAATTTTTTTATTTATCCAGAGAATCTGTGCCAAGTGCACTATTATGCTTTATACAGTACTGTTCAAAGCATGTGCACTGTATATACAACATAAAATGCTCTTCAGCAGGCTGTGTGCAGTTACATACTTCCACCAGAAAGGTCTAAATCCCCAAACTTAGTGTACAGCTTTAAAGGGCACATATCAACTTTTTGAAATTAGCATGTAAATGTTTGTAATGTTAAAAAATGTACCATTTATCGCCACCATTCTATACAGTGTACATATATAAACTAAACTATAAAACAGTTTATTATGAATTAATTGTTTTCATGACATTACAGAAAGCAGAATACAGTATTTGCATATATCTGACAATTCAGCCTGCAGCACTTTAGCTCCACCCATTCCCATTCAAGTGTTTTAGATTGGACTGCTTTTTGTATGTTGTGAAAAGCAGAGCACACACTCAGAACAGAAGTCTGTTCAGTTATTGTTTAAATAAACACACAAAAAAACCCTAAAATGTAGGGTATGGGCCCTTTTAAAGATCATATTTGAATGTCTCAAAAGGTGAGGCCACTGTAGAAATAACAGGTGAGATTATCTTATCACAGTGATATAACAGATAGTAACCATGTTAATGTTATTGCTTCGACATACCCAACAAACAGGTCTGTGTATTTAACACTTTCCTTCTTCATGTCTTTCTCTGCATTAGCATAGCAGTAAAAACTAATAAAAGCAGAGAAAATGAACTATAAACAAGCAGATATTGAAGGTGATTGCATCATAATGGCAGCAAGTCATAATGTACTGGCAGCAGTGTCACTATTATATCAACATCATAGATCTCTGTTTTAGCCATGTTTTTTGTTTTTCTACCACAATTGAACACAACACCTGTATGGACATTTCATGATGAATGGACCAATAGAAGTGCTTCAGAATTACATAGAATTAAATAGTAATATGTGCATTTTCTAACATAATAGCACAGGCTGTTTATTAACCTTTTATTTCTTTGACCAGAGATTATATACATTACCATATAAATTACTTCAAAACAAAATATTAATTATCAGAATTTTTTATCTATTTATTGCACAGCATAACAACTAATCCTTAATTCCAGTACAGAAAATTCCAAACAAAAGAGTCTAAACAGAGTTTTGGGAATAGGCCTTCAGTGTAAATAAATGGACAAATAAAAAAAAATCTCACTACCTTCACCTGGAGTTACCACCATCAACAGTGAGATGTCACGCTGTGATGTTGTCAGCCATTTTCCATGTAAATAATACAGATTTCCTAACTACTCGTGTAATTGTAAAGATTTCATTTATATATATCTGTCTGACTGTTACACACTTGCTCCTGACCTCATAAATGTGCAAGAGGTGAAGTAAGGTTACCAAAGCAACATGACAACATACTCGGTAGCTATGGTTAAGAAAAGCCTTCCAAATCCAGATTTTATTAACATCTGAACAAAAGGTAATATAATAAAAAGCAAACATACAATCATTGTACATAAATATACTGTACATAGGCAATTTTTGTCTCAGACACACATGGAAAAATTGACATTCATTACTGTACAGACCTGTCCACCACTCCTACCCCTTCAGGCTGAGCACAGGCGTCTAAATGGGTGTGTAGCATAAGTTTCAAACAGAAATCACCTATATAAGATCTAAAATATTGCCTGGTTTGTAATGAGGTTCAATCTACTGATGTGACAAACCACAATAAGCTTTAATTTATTATTGCTGTGCTATTACACGACAGCAACAGCACATTATAAGTGTCAGCATATAACTCTGCCTTTAACAGTCTAGTAAAAGGCTGCAGCATCAATAAATAAGCAGCATTAATGATAAAAAAATATGGAAGAGGATGTGACACAGTAAATAATTTCTGTTTAAATTATATTTCACTGAAATTAATAAGTTAATCTTACTCTACAGAAACAAGACCCTCCTTAAGGACAATTCCACTGGTTTTTCAACATAATTAAATCATTAAGATGCAAATAAAGTCATTCGGAGTTGTTTGATGTCAAATATTTCATTCTAGTGAAACTTACTGTCTACTGAATTGTTCACAGTGGTGGTGATAGGAACCAGACGTCTAAAGCATTTAATTCTTCCAAAAACTTCCTCACATAAAGTTACTGCTCAAAATAGATGCACATACAGTGCACTATGCCTGAGACATTATGTTATGATACATTTGGGAAGATTCTGCCTTAAAATGTATTACACAAAATACATTGATTGTGGGGAGGTTACATTATACAAAATACATTGATTGTGGATACGGCTGCCCACCGCTTATAACAATGTTCTCACAGTCTAGTGAGTTCACTAGTGTGAGTGTTTCACTGCATGGATAAGTTAAAAGTGGAGGTCAAATTCTGGTTCCTATGACCACTATTCTAAAAAAGTCTTTTACCATGTACCATTTTAAATCCAACCATTATGACTTTGCTAAAATCTCAAATCTCTATTTTATTAATGAAAAAGTCCCTTCAACTCTTATACTGAAATCATAGTAAATAGTGGGGAACACCAAACAGCATAAACAGAGAAACAATAAACAATATTTGTTTTGTGGTTCCAAGAAATGTGCTTGTTATTACTTGAAGCTTTAACCATTCATAAAGATTGTGCTGCCTGTTTAAAAGAGTGAACAAGATGAAAAGCAAAACTGCCTTACTACTAAAACCAATAAAATGATCTCAGAACAGAAACATAAGTCACAAAATACAGTTTGATCTTTGATCTTACAATGCAGACATTTCAATACAACACTATTGATAATCAATAGCAATTTCAATTTGAAAATACACCACCTGGGTCAACGTAATTCATCATATCAATGGCAAGCTTATACAGGCATATTTACAATTAATTTATTCAATGCTAGTCTCCTTTATATTTCAATATATTAAACTGTTTATGACTGAGAATTTTAATTTTAAATCCTTAAAAAAGTTTACCTTCAATACACAAACCCTAGCCACACAAATCATAACCAAGACTATTGTCCAGATTAAGTGCGATAGTATTTATAGGACTATAGGTAGTATAGATAGGACTAGTGCGATATGGATTTCACCATTTAAAAAACCTGATTAAATCCAGGTTTAACCTTAGGCCTAGTCCACATGTAGCCGGGTATTTCTAAAAACGAATATCTCCCCTACATCGTTTTCAAAAATAATATCATACACACGAGATCGTTTTAAGAAAAGTTTTCATCCACATCAATCCGCATAAATACGCCGTAGAGTGTTGTCATAAAGACGCCAAGCACATAGATGGCAGTGTAACACAAAGCTAACGCCCATGTCAGCCAATCAGAATCCTTCAAAACAAACATGAAGAAGCGCTCCTTCTCTTTTGCTCCTCCACGTGTTGGAGAAGCTGAACTTGTAAAAACAAACACGCAAAGAGTGTTTGAACTAACATAAAAATGAAAACTTCTCTGCTGGCATTCATCCTTCCACAGCAAGGCAGTCAATTACAGTGGTCACGCATATGACATCACAGCATCATTTGTCGCAGATTGTGATGTTCTGGACTCTAAAACGCCGTTTTCACATGTACACACGCAAACGCAAAAACAGAGTTTTCCAAAATCTCCACTTTGGCCGGAGTTTTCATAATCATTTGTTTTTTGGTGGTGTAAAACTGCGTTTGCATGTGGATGAAAGGCCCAAACGCATAAAAATATATGCGTTTATTGAAATATCCTGCTACGTGTGGACAAGGCCTTAGACTGAGTGAGATAGTAGCTGTACATATAACATTTACTACTAAAGTTCTGTTTCTTTATCATAATCATCATCACTATTAAGATAGTATTCATCATCAGTTGTGGTGTCTGAACTAGATTCTTCAAAGACAGACAAAGTGGACTTGTAGTTCCTGGATGGCAGGAACCCACGTGGAGACAAGCTGTCCTGTGAAATCCTGCTACCATTAGAAGAAGAGCTGGGGATCTGGGACATGCGTCGAGATGTGGGGGAAAACGGCGGGGAAGGTGGTGGGGTTGGATCTGTTTCTGGATCCCATGGATATGGGGAAGTCTCAAGACTAACTGGGCTCCACAGATTGTCATTTGACTGCAACCTTCCTGCACAGCTCTTGTAAGTGTTATGGACAGGAAAGTTGCTTTGACCTCTTACACCATAGCCAGGAGAATCACCAGCACTGCTGATGCTTGAATGTCTACTTCTGGGCACAAATTCATCCATGCTGGTGATGTCACTGATACTGCTCTGCTTTGATCCAGTCGAGATTCGACCAGGACCCGATGGACGGCTGGATACTACACTACTAACTGAGACAGATCGTCCTCGCTCCAGCCCATACTTCAGATCAGCACAAGATGCAGACAAATGAGCTCCCATTAAGTGCTGGCTCTGAGAATTCACAGCATTTTCTGGTTGAGGGACATCCTCAGTCTTGTAAATGAAGATGTTTTTGCTCCTCATTGGCAAATAACTGTGAAACACATCACCCCTCTGTGCAGTCTTCAGTGCAAACTCAGTTGGATAAAGGGTGGGAGAAGGACCCAGGCTAGTTTTTCTAGTCTGCGGCATAGTGGCATAGCGGTTGACATAATGAGGCTTAGGCCAGTTAGGGCTTAGTGGTCTTCCCAGGAACTGGTTTCCATTTTCATCTGCAAATCTTTTGTGCATATCCATATTTGGCACATTCTCATGTTCCTCATTCTTAAATGTGAAACCTGATAAGGGGTCAGAAGAACTGAGGAAAGATCCTGTCACAATTGTGCTTTGACAATCTGAGGAGACGGTTTGTCTCTCATTGTCCCTTTCTTCTCTTTTCTTACTGCTTTCAAAGTCATTCAAGTCTGAAAACTGCTTGTTAAAGTTCTTAGTCTTTTTAGTAGTTGTCAAATCATCATTCTCTGAACGTTTGACGCCAAAGGTCATTTTCAAACGATTCAGTACCTGGTCCATTTTGTTGATGCTTTTGAGACCTGTCATCTCTCCTTTTTTAATGTCTTGATGGTTCAAACCCTTTTTGACTGAAGGTGAAACAGAAGTCTGAACATTATCTTTCTTACTTCTTGAGAAGAGGCTCTTCTTTGAGTTAGAATGATGGATTCCTTGGAAAAGGTTATTTGTTGCTTCCTCTTGCACAACAGCAGGCACATTCTCACTAACCGTGAGCGTACTCAGTGGTGAAGAGTGTTCTTTGTAATTCAATCCTTGAGAAGCATAAGTATTACTTTTGTCACTCTGAGACATGCCATCAATTCCTTTGTGAGGGGTATTCTTAACAACTATGTCAACCTGCTTCAGGTGTGTAGTATTACTGATTAAATGAGAGGGGTGTCTGTCTGTGAACCTTGCCTCTGGTGAGCTTTGTGACATATGGTAAGTGTCTAGAGAGCCAGAGGAAGACTGTCCTGTTTTTGATATAAGCTGCTTGTCAGAAGAACTAACTGCCTCTCCTGATATCCTCTGAAACAAACAATTGTCTTTATGTTTGGATGGATAAGAGGCTTTTTCAGCTGTAGGAGGTCTAACAGATATGGGTGAACTACCATCAGATGCAGATTTGTTGTGCTGGTAGGAGACAGGTGGAGATGAAAGGTTATGCAAAGTGCTATTGAGTGCTGGTCTTTTAGAGATGAGGGTGGAGTAAGGGGATTTACTGAGGCGAGGCATTGATCTTCTGTGAGTGTTGGGTGGCAGAGACTGTGGTGCACTGGAGTCATGTGTCAAAATCAAATCATGTGATTCAACAGGGCTTAAGTCAAAAGTGAACCTTGAGGTTCTAGTATTTCTATTCTCTTTCTGTATTTGGTCATCATCATGTTTTAGAGATATAGTTTCAGGATGAGTGGAGGTCAATTCTGAGGACACCTGTGTGGTTAGAGGTGGACTGGTTTCCCTGAGGTATGAGTAGATGCTTGGAGCATGAACTCTTCTGAGGGGTCTAGATGGAGATAGAGGGCTTTTCAGATCTGAAGGGCTTTGATCAGATTGAGAATGTCTCAAGTTCAGATAGTTCTGCCATACATTGGATGGGCTTGTTCCTTCTACAGCAGAAGGTTCTTTTCTTGGTGAGAATATAAGACTGCTTGTGAATGTTCTCCTACTCACAGAGTTGGTTAGGCTAGGTGAAAGGTTGTCTGGACACAAACTACTTGCATTTGTTATTGAGTTCTGCGTGTTGTTTTGACTCATTTGAGTCAGTGACATGGATGGTAACCCTGCTGAGGAACTTGTCTGGATTGTTTTTGTGTTTTTTGACATGCTTTGGGCATTTGTAGTGTTGGCTTTAGAGCTGATTATATCATAAGTGCCATTTGACTGCATATATGTGCTGACAGTATCAGTATTGTAATAACTAGGTGAAATTAAGGTTTCAGTATTATTGTTTGTATTGTCTTTGGTAGAAGTGCAGGTGCTTGGATAATTAGCTGTTGTGTGTAATCTATTAACATTGGAGTTGTGTAGATGTGCATATGCATTACTGTTTTGATCCACTGACTCACTGTTTCCTATGTGGGAGTATTTCCTTTCCAGAATTTTGTGGGAATGGTAATGAGGAGCTCTAAGAATTTCTGGTTGGCTGAATCGTGTTGAAGTGCTTGAAAACCTACTTTCTTTACTTGTATCAGTCCTAGCAAAAGTTCTGCTGGAAATGGCAAATTCCCTCTTGCTTAAAAACATTGACTTCTTTGATATGTCCATATCTCCACCTCTTGGTGAGACAGGAGACTGTTCTGCACCAGATAATCGCTCTGGAGATTCAGGAAAGATGTATGGCACAAATATGTCTTTGGTTGGGTCTTCGGGGGAAACCAAGGGGGAGTTTGGTTGGGAAACTTTCAGAATGCTTTTACTTGGTAAAGTTAGGGAGCTAACAGACAATGCAAGCTGCTTCTCCATTTCAGTAGATTCAGCATTTGCTTTCCTTGAGTTTATCCTCCTCCAAGAGAGAAGGAGATTGCTGGTTGTTGGCCTGGAGGTTGGTGGAGAGAAGGACTCTCCTTGATCCTCAGGCTGTGACATTCTCTTGTAATCAGTCAACTGAGGGGAAACAGGTGACCTGGGCACTTGACCTGTGTCCATAGGCAAAGGAACAGATGCTCTGTCTACTGTTTGTTGGTTTGTATCCAAAGGAGAAGGTTTCAAAACAGGCCTTTTTTCTTGTAAGGTGGTCATGAAATGTGAAGAACTTGAGTCTTTTTGCCATTCAACAGCACTCTTGCTAGTTCCAGCTGATTCTCTGAGCTTATTGTTAAATTCGTCAAACATGTTGCCACTTTTCTTCATCTGGGTAACAGGAAATGGTTGTTGCGTTGCATTCTGGCTGGAAGCTGACAGACTGCTATTCTGCCCACTAACCTGGATATCTTGTTCAACATCACTGGAACCTCGCTTGTGTCTCCTAAGGCGGCTACTCCAATGAGGGGCAAGGACAGAGACGATGGTGGATGTGAACATTGCCGAAGAGGCGCCAATAAGACTTGTCTCAAGTTTACAACTGTGATGAGGAGCAGGAAAAGAGGGCAATGATAAGGCCCGCTTTAGTGCTCTGGGAGAGCATGCAGAGGGCTGGCAGTTAGTACTGGCCTTTGAACTGCTGTCCTCTGCAAAAGGGATTATATTACTGTGCGAGAGCGTTTCTTCCGCATTCTCTCCAAGATGGTCATTAACTCCTGATTCCCTCGCTGCACTTGTACTCTCAGTGACCTGCAGCTCTGTCAAGTGTTCAGAACCTGGTGACTGTTTCTGTGAGGAGTTTTTTGCAGGTGGTGTTGGATCATACAAAGCTACACCACACTGTATTCCTCCTGTGTGTATTCCTCTGTAGTTTGATGTGTCGTATCTCAAATGGCTTTGCTGAGGAGAGTCAGTACCCTCATATTCCAGTGGTATTGACTCATTCTCATTTTTAATCACTGTACCAGTTTCTTGGAAACTGTTGGGTGGCAAAGTATTTTCACATAACTGTTAAAAAAGAGAAAATAAAAATAAGCTTTCAACAAATACATCAATCTTAAAATATAGGATGAAGTAAATTGTGTTTGCAATAACCAAAACATTTAGTGCTTAACAGGACGGAAAGGAATGTTAGTAATGAAACTATTACTGCAATTCTCTTCTGTTACTATTGGTATGTTGACCATGTGGCAAAGCAAACAGAAATGCATTCCACTGCAAGTCTTTCATGTAAAATGACAAGCTATTCTATAAGTACTGCTGTAGGAATTGTTTTATAGTACTGTAAAGCAGCCATGTAATAGCAAAAAGAAAATGGAACAAAGAACAAGAAACTTCATGTCAGACACTAATGGGCCACATTCACCAACTATTCCCAAGAAGAAATGTCTTCTTAAAACTTACTTACAGAGTGTTCACAAAGATTCTGACACTCACTGTTTTCTTATTTAAGATGTGCTCTTAGGTAAGAACAGACTCTACAAACTCCATGTCCAGAAAAGTTGGAACTTTCATTTAATGGACAAAATGAGGATTTTCAGTGTTTTCAATGACAAACATTTTCAATGACATACACAAAACATAATTTTATTTGTTAAATATCAACAATCAACACAGTCTAAAACGTTTGGACAGAGAAAAATTAAGCCTGAAAAGTTCAAGTAAGACTGGAAGTTTCAAACAATTAGTAGTTTAACTGGTAACAGGAGAGGTCATCAAGACTGAGCATAAAAGGAGCGTCCACCAAAAGTAAGGAAACTGCTGCTGAATGTTTACGACCATCAAGCTCTCAAGTGGTACTGTTTGAGAAACCATTATGCTACTGTGATGGACAAAACCACATGGGCTTGAGAGTATTTTGGAAAATCATTGTCACAAGAAATGCCCAGTTTGCCTGCAATCTAGATCTGTCTCCTGCTGAAAATGTATGCAGCATCATCAAGAGGAGAATCAGACAAGCGACCACAGACTGTTGAGCAAGTCTTGTGTACAGCAAGAATGGAACAAAATTCTACTTGCAAAACTGCAACAATTAATATCTCTGATTCCCAAATGATTAAAAAGTAAAATTAAAAAAGAGGTGATTAGACCCATTGGTAAACATACCTCTGTCCCAACTTAAATATTAAACTGTCATAATACCTTTGGATGTTGGACTTCAGCCGGCCTCTTTACGTCATTAGGTTTTCTGTATGTATATTAAGAAAAAAAATACAGTGTTACTTCTTGTACTTCATCCAATTCTGTATATAAAACAAGCTGATAAAGTATACATTATATATACATGTAAGGTTATGAAAACAAGTTTGCTCTGCAATATCTGCCTTCGCATCTGCACTTACAGTATATTCAAAGCATCTGTTGACTAAATAGATTTTCCAATTGCTTAATCACCTTAATTTGCATCATTTGCCTGAGGCAGAAGAACTGGGAGAGGAGGCTATAATACTTAGCATCACTTCACTGCTTTCTTTTTCACATGCCACATACTGGCCACACCAAGAGTGTTTTTATACCTTGCAAATATTCACCAAGACAACAAGGCCAAACAGGATGAGCTGCATTCCACCCTTTCTCTCCCAGACTAAGTATTATAAAGGTAAACAATCCTTAAGGCTGACTGAAAGGGAGGGGACTAAGCTTAAGCTTTTTACTGATCAGCCTGTCTCCTACACACATGTGTTTACATCATAAGGGTTATACTGCTGTTCTGGACTGATTGGTCAATACTAGTGATGCCAAATTGGAAGGTATCACTTAATTTGGATAGGCTGTTTTTAACACTTTGAAAATGCTTATTTTATAAGTATTTTACATTCCAACTAATTATACCATGCCAGTCAAATGTTTGTACACACCTTCTAGACCTTTAGTGTTTTTTCATTATTTAAAAATGGTCTGCATTGTTGATTAATACTAAGGTCATCCAAACTATGAAGAAATACATATGGAGTTATTTAGTAAACAAAACTGTGTTAAACAAACCAGAATATGTTTATATTTTACATTCTTCAAAGTAGGCACCTCTTGCTTAGATGGCAGCTTTCTTGGCATTTTCTCAGTCAGCTTTATGAGGTAGTCATCTGGAATGGCTTTCAGTTAACAGCTGTGTCTTGTCAAGAGTTAATGACTTGCATTTCTTGCCTCTTAATGTGTTTGAGACATCAGTTATGTGGCTAATTTGAAGAATCTAAATTATAAAATATATTTTTTATACTTTTAAGTTTACTACATGATTCCTTGTGTGTTCCTTCATAGTCAGCATGACTTCAGTATTCATTTACAATGAAGGAAAAAAAAATAAAAATAAAAACACAATGAGAATGTGCCCAAACTTTTGACTGGTACTTAGAGTCAATTTAACTTTTGGTTACCAGTCTAACTAGTCCCACACCTTAAGCTCAACCCTGAACCTAAACCTAACCCTGGTGCTCTCTTTAGTGATGGTCCTAAGCCTGACCTTAACACTGTTAGGGTTATCAAATGAGTTTCAACAGACAGTTTGTTAGTAATGTGAACATCTGTATATAATAATAGATTACAGCAATAGCTAATAAAGTGAGCCTGATGGTAATTTTTGTTCCAAACAACAGTACCACCAATCTGCCATTCTTTTCTTTTTTGACTAATCTGTGCTACAATTGTTTGAAGTAAATGCTAAAAGCATTTGCACAGTTACTGAATACTCCTACTACACTTGTAGCTAAATGTGACCTTAATTATGCATGACATCTTTGAACTGGAGCTGGAAAGCTAATGTTGCTAACAAACCCTTGAACTCAATAGCTCAGGTATTCATACAACACTCTCTCTGCTCACTCAAAGCATATCCAGCATGTTTTAGGACACAGCATGACTTTGAGCTTTAAAATGCAGTACGTGCTGATCTAGAATAAGTTTTAGTGAAAATAACCATAAATACAGTGGAATCAGATCCACAATCAGTCTTCTACCATCCCTGCTGCTGTCTGAAGTGGTTGCCTGCCACAGTATGGTTTATAGTTAAGTTTAATAGTTCACAGCAAGTCATTGTACCTTAAACCATATCAACTAGTGTGTCAGACTTTAATTAAGGTTGATGCAGTTTGAGAGGGTTGAGGAAAGTTTTGGTTATGTTGTTTGAACTTCTGGGATATTTATATGACTAAGTTTTATTGTTTTGTCAGCAACTTTAGCTCCAGCTCTAATCTAAATAAGTGAAAATGTCTTGGCTAAACTGACTACATCTGAAAGTGTGGAGAAATATGTAAATATAATGTCTGGGTGAACATTTTCTATAAAGTTATATATTCCTATACAGTTTTCACTGAAGAAGAATGATTCATATTGCAACACTGGACAAGTGTATTTTATATGCTCAAACACAGAGTTCAAATAAGACTAATAAAGATCAGCCATTGGCCAACATGGCTATAAAGAAATTGGAATCAGCCATAAAAAAGCATGACTGGCACATTCATATGGTCTTTATAGTCCTAATTCAGAAGTAGCAAGAAATCAGTCAATTCAATCAATGTGTGCAGCTCTTTGCTTATGTTTTTTTTAATAAGTTTAAACATGTTCAAAAAATGTTGACACACCCTCTCAGAGCACACTGAAGCAGCACATGTCTGGAAACAAGTCCTCTTATACAACTGTGCACGCTGCATGTGTGCGAATCACTGTGGCACACACACCCATTACTGCATGACTATATATGGTCTACTTCAGAGGCTTTTTTCATAGCTGCACACATACGAAAAGGTCTAAAGGTCATCTTCGAGTGCAGCAAGGGTTTGATGATTGACATAAAAGCTTGTGACATCATGCACACATCATTAGATGAAAGAACGAATGGAATTTAATTGTCTCACCCCATTTACTCAGAGGGAGAGGTCAACCAGCAAGTAAAAGTTGCTGGGTGTGGTGTCAGAGTCAGGGTTAATGATTAGTAATGAAGCTGGACATGAAACGCTTATGATGTAGTTTGAACTAAAGCTAAACGCCTCAAAAAAAAAGTGAAAGTCAAAGCAGATCAAACTCACAGGATATTACTGCTCAGCTGGGCGTCACTTTTGTTGTCGGTCCTGTTCTTTTCACTTCTTGTAGAGGGGAATCTCAGTGAGTAGAAGGAGGTGAACCGTAGCTGGTCAGGAGTTTCATTCTGACCCTCTGCCGTGCTGCCCTGATCTGTTTTACTTTTCAGAAGTCTGATGTACAGATCTAAAGAGAAACAGTGAACACAGGATTTCAAAATTCATTCCAAAACCAGGGCTAGTACATATTCTTTAAAAATGGTAGCCAAAAATAATAATAGAACTAGAAAGGCTAGAACTTCTGCATTGCCACATCAAACATTATATTACACTTATAATACATTGATACATAGATACATAGAACAGAGCATATGTGTTGTGATATTTGTCAGGCAGGTATTTGTCAGGCAGGCAGACACTATTCTGTATTAACCCCCTGAGTCTGAGGGTATTTCAGACACTCTAGTCTGACATGCCTTGACTTTACAAATTACACACAACTAAACACAAACACAACTAACAAACTCAGCAAGAACATCATCAAAACAGTAAGAGTGTCATAAATCTATATTTTTGATTAAATCTGCTATAAAATTAGACTTTCCAAAAACCTATTTTTAGATGTGCTGATATTGTGAAAAAAACATACTCTAAACATTTCGAGTCAAAACTTTGAATAAACTTTGAAAAATTGAATAAACAGAGGTGTTGGCTACACAGTGGTCATTACAGTAGTTTTTAGAAATTGTATGTGGGTTTATTTCTAAAGCTTAAAAAATGTGAGGTGACACTCCGTTTTCCTCAGCTACTAACCCTACAGTGAATATTCATGAGATAGAACACCTAAGGTGAGAGGTCTTTGTTCAGGTTCACATTCCACACATTCCACGGCTGCTAATCGACTAATGGAATGTCCATGTTATTATCATATGAATGACAGATCGCATCAATTGGTGGGAAAAAAATGTGCAGCTGTCTGACTTGCTCTGAAAAATGTCTCTGTTTATTTACGCTCCTCTCACAAATATCTAAAAATATATTTAGAATCAAGCTATACACACACACATATAAAACACTTAAAACAACACAATATAACTCCAAGTAAATCAAACTTCTGTGAAATCAAACTGTCCACTTAGGAAGCAACACTGATTGACAATCAATTTCACATGCTGTTGTCCAAATTGAATAGACAACAGGTGGAAATTATTGGCAATTAGCAAGACAAACTCAATAAAGGAGTGGTTCTGCAGGTGGGGACCACAGACCACTTCTCAGTACCTATGCTTTCTGGCTGATGTTTTGGTCACTTTTGAATGTTGGACCGGACAGAGGACCATCACGGAGGTCGGAGACCTGTGATGCGACTGTCTGTGTCGTTTGGAAGAACGGTGTCGAGTGTAACTACACGGTAGGACCTACTCGACGTGATGGACTCGGGGAACACACCCAACATCTCAGGCAGAGTACGATGGTGTTCACACTTTTGTGGTGGTTGTAAGTTTTCACTGGTTTTGTAGTCGGTCTTTCGTATCCATGACTCTTCACCAGACACCAGGGGTGGACGTCTTGGTGAGGAAATAACTCAAACAGAACGATTAACGGTTATTAAAGGTGGACAACAGATAAGTTAAACCTGT
>BRDA01002470.1:23162-60608 GCA_036984385.1 Crenuchus spilurus
TCCATGTTCTCCCCGTGTCTGTGTGGGTTTCCTCCGGGGTCTCCGGTTTCCTCCCACAGTCCAAAAACATGGAGGTCAGGTGAATTGGGTACTCTAAAAATTGTCCATAGGTGTGTCTGTGTGTGTGTGTGTCACCCAGCGATGGACTGGCGCCCTGTCCTGGGCTTAGTTGAATAGTGTAATGCCCTGCCCTGCGCCCAGTGAGGGGGTGGGGGACTAACCACGACCCTAATAAGGATTAAGCGGGTGTGATAATGATAATGATATATATATATATATATATATATATATATAACACTTAAAACAACACAATATAACTCCAAGTAAATCAAACTTCTGTGAAATCAAACTGTCCACTTAGGAAGCAACACTGACTGACAATCAATTTCACTTGCTGTTGTGCAAATGGAATAGACAACAGGTGGAGATTATTGGCAATTAGCAAGACACACTCAATAAAGGAGTGGTTCTGCAGGTGGGGACCACAGACCACTTCTCAGTACCTATGCTTTCTGGCTGATGTTTTGGTCACTTTTGAATGTTGGTGGTGTTTTCACACTTGTGGTAGCATGAGACGGACTCTACAACCCACACAAGGGGCTCAGGTAGTGCAGCTCATCCAGGATGGCACGTCAATGTGAGCTGTGGCAAGAAGGTTTGCTGTGTCTATCAGCGTAGTGTCCAGAGGCTGGAGGCACTACCAGGAGACAGGCCAGTACACCAGGAGACGTGGAGGAGGCCGTAGGAGGGCAACAACCCAGCAGCAGGACCGCTACCTCCGCCTTTGTGTAAGTAGGAACAGGAGGAGCACTGCCAAAGCCCTGCAAAATGACCTTCAGCAGGCCACAAATGTGCATGTGTCTGCACAAATTGTTAGAAACTGACTCCATGAGGATGGTATGAGGGCCCGACGTCCACAGATGGGGGTTGTGCTCACAGCCCAGCACCGTGCAGGACACTTGGCATTTGCTAGAGAACACCAGGATTGGCAAATTTGCCACTGGCGCCCTGTGTTCTTCACAGATGAAAGAAGGTTCACACTGAGCACATGTGACAGACGTAACAGAGTCTGGAGATGCCGTGGAGAGCGATCTGCTGCCTGCAACATCCTTCAGGATGACTGGTTTGGCCACACAGCCCTCCATGTGCTCTAGCCAGAGGTAGCCTGACTGCCATTAGGTTCCGAGATGAGATTCTCAGACCCATTGTGAGACCATATGCTGATGTGGCCTCACAATGTGGCTGGAGTGTGTCAGCAGTTCCTGCAAGATGAAGGCATTGAAGCTATGGACTGGCCCATCCGTTCCCCAGACCTGAATCCGATTGAACACATCTAGGACATCATGTCTCGCTCCATCCACCAACGTCACGTTGCACAACAGACTGTCCAGGAATTGGCGGATGCTTTAGTCCAGGTCTGGGAAGAGATCCCTCAGGAGACCATTCGCCACCTCATCAGGAACATGCCCAGGCGTTGTAGGGAGGTCATACAGGCATGTGGAGGCCACACACACAATACTGAGCCTCATTTTGACTTGTTTTAAGGACATTAAATCAAAGTTGGATCAGCCTGAAGTGTTTTTCTGCTTTAATTTTGGTGTGACTCCAAATCCAGGCCTCCATTGGTTAATAAATTTGATTTCCATTGATGATTTTTGTGTGACTTTGTTGTCAGCACATTCAACTTTGTACAGAACAAAGTATTCAATGAGACTATTTCATTTATTCAGATCTAGGATATGTTGTTTAAGTGTTCCCTTTATTTTTTGAGCTATATATATATATATATATATATATATATATATATATATATATATATATATATATATATATATATAAACGGACCCTTTAAGGTTTCAGGGATATGTTTAGTTTTGTTTCTAGGATACAATCTTACAGTTATATAAGTGTATTTGCAGAATTTTGGATTTGTCTACACCTCTCGGAAATGCAGATTCCAGGAGGGTTAACCATAAAAATCATGAGTTTCCTTACTCTTAGATTGGAGGTATTCCTTCGATGTCAGGCTCTGGTCATTGCCACCCCTGGAAAGGTCAATATATCTACAATAAATGTTACATTAATCACACTGTCATCAAATCCAGGATAACAAGCACAAACTCCACATGTCAAACTGAACTAGGCACTCCCATATCTCCACAGTCGTAAACAGTAAACAGCAACAGCCAAAACCTGTAGTCCAGAAAAGCATAATGACACACTGATTCAGTGTAATGACATAACACAGGAAAATGCAGCATCATGCACAAATACTCCTAAATGCTTTGTGTCAGTCATCTGTTGTGAATTTGACACAGTGTTCTAAAGCGTTTGCATGATAGTAAATGCAGCTGGAAGGGCGTAACTAACTACATAGTCTGCTCTCATTTGTTCCAAAAACATCTCATAAAATCAACCATGACTCCACAGAGGAACAGACTTGCATACTGGAATGAAAACTGTTTTATACCAAAAGACTAAAGATATCACAAAAACAGGACTGGGTGGGAAATATGACAATATGTTATTGTCGCAATAACAATATTGTATTTCACATTAAGTGTCCTCTATTGCACCCCTACTTGACAGTGTCCCAAAATGAGCCCTTTTCAGTAGAGAAAAGGTGATGCAGTGCTGTATAGGGTTCTCCTACAATTGTACATGATGTACAAGTGCCCAGGTAGGTGCCCCTCTAACTGAGAAGTGCCCCGGCCCTTCAAACATCCTGAGTCCACCACTGGTGTTTAGTAACAACATACATAATGTATGGCAACAATGAGTTCATCAGATTTTAGATCATGATACCATCTTATTGTATTAATTTAATTTCGCCAAATGTTTATTTTGTTCAGGGCTGGGCCATTATAGAAATGTTGTGCCAGTGGTGATATCTGATATTTGTGTATCCAATGCTGTTATATTTACAGATATACTAAAATTTAGTAGTTTTAATTTTTTAATTTAGCAATATGTATAATATAACCTGTAATAAAATACATAATAAAATATACAAATTGAGGCCATGTTTACGTGTGTTCTGCTTTTCCATAGTAGCCCACCATAAATACTGTACAGTATATCATCAAACAACAGCTTGGAATGTTGGTCAAATCTAATATCTGTCTCATGCTGATAACTGTTATGCAATTATCTGCTGATACTGGTATGAGTCTGATGCTACCATAACTGTAGATTTTCATTATTATCATTCCTTACAAAGAATTGTACTCAGATTTTACAATATTGTCACAAATATTTTACCACATTAATTGACAGATTGTTTTTTCTGCACTTGTTATACGTTATACTCTAATGTTTCAGATGTTACTGTAACTGAAATTCGCAACATAGGAAGAAGTCATGCTTCCAGACATCAGGAGCAAATCAATCTGACACACTTCATCTGACCTAGATATAAGCTTTGATATAGTTTAAACACAGCATAGTCCTACTTAATCCAGTCACTGATTATTGGACACTTTGTGTTTTGTATGAAGATCGCTCTCAGCTGCCAGGTATTACACAATAAGGGGTGTTGCCAGATTGCAGCTAAAACAGCTTCAAATGATTTTCAGCTGCTTACCATCTAACTGAAAGCCTGAGATAGGCTTAAGTATTGGGAACTAGTTTGAGCTGCATTTTCTAACTGACCGTAAGGAAAGAAAAAAAGTACCTTAACTTCAATGTTAGTTGGCAGCTTCAGACTCTTGTTTTTGAAGCACATACTCTGGATTTGTTAATGGTTTTGTGCATGTTTCCACACCCATGTTTTACACACAGTTTTCACATCCAGGGTTAAGAGTGAAACATATCTGACATGATATCACAATAGAGTCATAATCCAAAACATTAAATAAAGCATGAATAACTTACAGAACATGAGAACTCTGCAAAACAAACGTGTAGTAGCTGGTTCTGTGTCATCATTCATCATGTATTATATTGAGGGAGTTATATATATACACAATATATATTGTGGTGCTTGAAATTGTGTGAAATTTTTAGAATTTTAGCACAGATTGCCACACAAATCCTGAAACTTTAAAAACAACACTGAGTAACATGGTGTGCATTGCAGGGTTGCAAGGATAAAGCCAGTGCTCTTCAAAAAGAACATTGCTGCCCATCTGCAGTTTGCTAAAGATCACATTAAAAAAGCCAGAAGGCCACTGTAACTGTGTTTTATGGACAGACGATACTAAAATGTATATATTCGGTTTAAATGAAAGTGTTACATTTGGAGAAAGGAAAACATTACATTCCTGCATAAAAGCCTTATTCCACCTGTGAAACATGGTGGTGGAAGTATCATGGTTTGGGGCCTGTTTTGCTGCGTCTGGTCCAGGGCGGCTTGCCATCATTGATGGAACAATAAATTCCAAATTATACCAGCAAATTCTAAAGGAAAATGTCAGGACGTCTGTCTGTGAGTTGAATTTTAAGAGAATGTGGATCATGTAGCAAGATAACCCTAAGCACACAAGTCAATCTACAAAATAATGGTTAAAGAATAATAAACTTCATGTTTTAGAATGACCAAGTCAAAGGTCCTGACCTTGGTGGTGGAAGGACCTGAAGCAAGCAGGTAAACATACTTTTGTCACTCACAGTCATGTTATATTGGATCATTTTCCTGAATAAATAAATGACCAATAAGTAGTGTTGTCTCATTTGTTAGATTTGGTTCTCTTGATCTACTTTTAGGACTTGTGTGACAATCTGATGAAGTTTTAGATCAAATGTATGCATCAATATATAAAATTGTGCTGCCACATGTTTGACTATTAAGGTTTAGCAGCAAATATATCTCAAAATAGAGACGAGCAGCTCAGAAGTAGCTTCAGATCCTGCTGATAGACGCTGGAAGTTCCTCTGCAGTTCAGTGATGTTTTAAGATGAAGCTTTGCTACTTTCAATAAACTAGCAATACCTTTACTTGAAGATGTGACCTCAGCTCTCACTAGTAGCAGTTCCTAGTCGGCACAAACAGCGCATAAATCCAGCTGGAGTTCGTCCAGATGTTGGTTGTTACTCACCGCACTGTGTGCTGCTCAACTCTGCTCTTCACTCCGCTCAGCTTCACCTGCAGATCATGTGTTGACATTCTAGACGTGACGGGACCTGCTGATCTCGTTCTGTTACCTCCCGCTTAACCGGCCCTCCTCCCGCGACGGCTCCTCACCACTGACCCTCAGGGCTCGCTGCTGGACCGCAGGATCAACACGAACTGCTCCGGAAACTCTTCAGTAAGTTTACACGGCTGTGAGGAAGTGCGGCAAAACATGCCGGCGGATCCAGCCTGTTCGCCCTTTCCAACACAAACAAACAGACATTAGAGCGGATATAGTCAGCAGGGGAGGGTAGACAGGCTCAACAACAGCTCTGGTCAAAATGAAGGCTTCTCTCCAAATGTTCAGCCCAACCTCCAGACCTGAACCCCACTAAAAACCTCTGCAGTGTTATTAACAGAAAAAGAACCATCAAACAAACGTCCAGAAGTGACAAAAACAGTCAACAGTAATGTGGAAGAGTGGAGAACAACAGCAAGCTTATTCTAACACTGCTTAGAACACTGATGTCTTATTTTAAATGAATATGAACTTGTTTTATTTGCATTATTAGAGTCTGTAAACACTTAGACTTAGCACATTATTTAAATAGACTATAGTACTAGTTAAAAACATGGACATTCAGTGGTTATTCATTATTTAAAAATGGTGTGCATTGTAGATTAATACTAAAGTCGTCCACGCGATGAAAATATGCATATGGAATTATTTAGTAAACACAAAAGTGTTAAACAAACCAGAATATGTTTTATATTTTAGATTCTCTTGCTTACACAGTAAATCCAACCGTGTTAAATCAACACTATTAGAGTTACATTAACACTGAGGGTGTCAAAATGTAACACTCTCAGTGTTAATTTAACTCTAAGAGTGTTGATTTAACACTGGCAGATTTACTGTGTAGATGGCAGCTTTCTTGACATTTTCTCAGTCAGCTTTATGAGGTAGTCACTTGGAATGGCTTTCAGTTAACAGCTGTACCTTGTCAAGAATTAATGACTTCCATTTCTTGCCATCTTAATGTGTTTGAAACCATCAGTTGTGTGTCTACTTTGAAAAATCTAAAATCTAAAACATATGTTAGTTTAACACTTTTAAGTTTACTACATGATTCATTATGTGTTCCGTCATAGCCTGGATGACTTCAGTGTTAATTCACAATGTAGGAAAAAATTAAATAAGTAAAATCATTGAATAAGAAGATGTGTCCCAAACGTTTGACTGGTACTGTATATATACAGTACTGTGTGTGTGTGTGTGTGTGTGTGTGTGTGTCTACAGCAGCAGAGAAATTCTATAAAGTGTGTGAGAGATGTATAAAAAGTATTTTTTTTAAATGAGAGGTAGTATGTAGAATGCATACAAGGGCATAATATCTAGTACAAGAGCTCTGGTATCTCGTAACGCAGCATATTTTCATTTACTTTCATTATCAATATTTTCTTCTACACAGTAAATCTGCCAGTGTTAAATCAACACTATTAGAGTTAAATTAACACTGAGAGTGTTACATTTTGACACCCTCAGTGTTAATTTAACACTGACATATTTACTGTGTAGAACACAATTAGATCCCATTAGAAAATCAACAGTCACTCAAACGTCTCATTCAAAAGTCAAGCCATCAGAAAACCATTAAACATCATTACCATCTTTTATGTGCAATGCACTAAAGTAGTTGTAAGTGTGTTATTAGTTGAGAATAGAAAACTACAACTCTGTAAACAACAGTTTCCTACAACTTAGCAAACTGACAGCTACTTAACTCCACATCTGGTAGATTATTAGTGCAGTTTGGGACATGGTCAGTAGAGGGAGTCATCTCCTCCATGTTTACAAGTTCCTCCAGGACCTCCTACCAAACATGTAGACTCTGGCCTTAAAGCCTACCTATAGAGCTGCAGACAATGTAAAAAGAATGACTTTGACCTGGTTTTCCCTGGCGGGGTCACATATAAAACCATCACACATGCAGAGGAGGGCTATTGATGATCAATCACATTCTCCATTGCCCCTAGATGCCCACTGTGTCCTTTTTTTATTTTTAACCAAATCCCCCCCCCAATGTAATGGTAGCCAATCAACCCACCCATCCACTAGGACTTTCCCAATCACTTGCTATGTCCCTAATTCTAGGAGGTCTAAGATTCCAATGCATGTGAAATCAGTCACAACCTCTTTTTGAATGACTGCCGATACATCATTACTGGGCAGCCAACACACTTTGAGGAAAGCGCAGGATCCCCAGCTCTGATGAACTGGCTGGCAGACACTGAGCAGTAGGCTGAGCAACAGAGAGCTGTGTCTGAACCACATATATCAATACAACACACACTAACACTCCACCACCACCACATTAGTGTCACTGCAGTGCTGTGAATGACCAATCACCCAAATAATACCTGTTCTGGTCCTGTGGGCGTCCTGATTATTGAAGAACAGGGTGAATGTAGACTAACATGATAAAAAGAGAAACAGATGGACTACAGTCAGTAATTGTAGATCTACAAAGTCCAAATAGTGAAGTGGAAATGTACAATTAGTGTAGATACAAAGCAGTGGTTATAATGTAATAGTTTACAGGTGTACATCTTCATCTTTGATTGTCTGTTAGCTAATTTTGGATGTAAATGACATATGGGTTTATCAACAGAATTATACAATTCCACTGCTTTTGCAGTGTATCTTACGTACCTTATATACAGCTTATTTTATCTTGATAAATATATAGTCATATCAGAAAACGGGTTGGAATTAATTCAGCCCAGGATGTCACAGATGCCATGTGACACAGTTTACTGCACATATAAATAAGTGAGCACACTAGTAGTTCTATCAGTGTGCAAAATAATTCTCATGGGCAAAGGACATGATGTGACTGATGTCCAAAAGGGCATGATAACAGGGCACCGGGTGAAGAGTGGTAGCATCTTAGAAACAGCAAACTTTGTGAGATGAAGTTGTACTGAGAATGGACTTCTCATACCTTGAGTGTCTCCCAACTGCATAACAGTGGCGCCCCACAGTCCACTGATGACAGAGAGGAACAACAACTTTGGTGAGTGGTACAGATCAATTGATTCACTACAATTAACCCCTATAGTTAACACAGGAGCAACAAGGAAAGTGTCAGGGATCACTATAGAGCAAACACTGTTATGTCTGGGGCTACAAAGCAGATACATGGTTAATGGTCAAAAGATCCTGATGTAACTGTGTAGTTATCATACTTTCTGCATTTAGCACAAAACTGTCTAGAATAGAAAGCAGGCAAAAGAAAAACTAAAGGAACCGTCTGAGGCAGCTGAAGACAGGTTGTCAGACCTTTTACTGACCACAGTGTTTTCACAGACATTTCTCAGGGCATGACTAACAGGGAGAGGAGAGGATCTACTCACAATATTCTACAAATAGTGATCAAAACAAATGAATTTTGATTATTTTTGTGAGCAATTACATAATTAAATATAATTAAATAATAGTTTGTTATTTGCATAAATATAAGTTACATTGACACTACAGCTCTGAATATTTCTAATTAAACACTTGAATTTATGGGTTTATTTGTACACCGCCTTACACAGTTCCTTCCATACCCAGTTTATCTAGAACAGGTCTATCAATAGCAGTGCATTTATACACCCAGCAAAACAGATGTTGTACAGCAATGGGGGCAGCCATGGTGACCAGAAGGTCGCCCGTTTGATCCCTAGACAGGACATGAATGAAGTGCCCTTGAGCAAGGCACCTAACCCCCTAACTGCTCCCCGGGCGCCGGTGGATAAGGGCTGCCCATCACTTCGGGCACAAATTCTCACAGCCTAGTGTGTGTGTGTGTGTGTGTTTCACTGCACGAAAGGGTTAAATGCGGAGGTCAAATTCCGTTGTGTGAAAATCACATTGGGAAATTGGTTCATTTTAATCTTAATATTTGTGTACTTTAGTCTGACTCGTTTTAAAATAACTGCAGCCTCTTAAACTTACTGGAACCACTACTGATTCCAGACCTTCATTCCACTGAAGAATAACTCAATCAGTTTGCATTGTTTTCAGTGTAGTTACTGTGTAATACTGCTTGTAACAAAGGTGTAACAAAAGTCAGTAGCTTAAGAGGTTAATAAATCAATTTGATAAACTGAGTTATATGATTCAGTGATTTGGTCATGATGAGGTTGATGTATTCAAATCCAAATCCTGATTCATGTGCTCCTTTTAAACTTTGAGCACTTCCACCTTTATGGGTATGTGCACGGTTGTGAACTTTTTGATGGTGCTGAAATGATTATCATGCTCCCCGCTCCTACAACCTCTCTCTTTCTCTCTCTCCTCTCTCTCATGCTCATTCGCTCACTCACTCTCGCTTGGACTCCATCTCCTATCAGCCCTTACTATTTCCGTTCCATCCCTCTGTAGTTCTCCTGCACCTGTTCAACTATGTTACCCACTACTGCCCAAGGCCTTCTCTAATCACATATCTCCATCTTAGCTGTGTTCAATTTATGTCTCATTAACTCTGCTGTAAATTTCTCAGGGCTGTGCTTTGTGAAATACTGTAACTGCTATAATTCATACCAAGCCTTATTCTCTTTGTTTTGCCTTCTCGTGTTTTCGATTCTGTTTTGGTTTTTTGACGTTGTTTTTGTCTTAAGCCTGATTAGCCCTTAGCCCTGTTGGGCGACCTAGTCTGGTTTAGCCTTTGGCCCTGTTGGACATCCTAGCCTGATTTAGCCTTTAGGTCTGTTGGGTGTCCTATTTTGGTTTCGCATCTAGCTTTCTTTGTGAGCTTCTCCTTAGAGTAGCCGGGGCCTGTGCTCTCTAAGTGACACTTTGTTCATTTGTTGTTCTCTGACCTATGTCTGTATTCTGACTATTTTTATTCTCAGCCCTTTTGTCTCATGTTGATGCTTTGTTGGTTATTTAACTCTGAAAGTTTATTGACTTATGTATTTTGGATGATCCCTTCTGTCCTAACTAAACGTTATCACTCTTTATCTGTATGTGTCTGCCACCTCTCAGTTTGTGCTCAAGCCTGACATTGATAACAAAAGCAAAAACATTAAAACCAGAACAAACAACCACATTATAGCCTACTTACAGCAGATCCTCCTATTTAGCACCATCTGAAATATAGTGTCTGTCATATATGTGTGTCTGACTCCATCAAAATATGTGTAGATGACACTGAACTGAACAACTGTAGAGGTTGCATGTATTCTTCTATGTTCTTGTGGTGAGTTTATGCAGTTCTAATAATGATTTGAGGTCTCTAATGGAAAAGATAGTCAGCCAGGCCTTCAGCTTAATTCCACAGAAATTAATGTGGAAGGATGCTAATTATTTTCAGCATAAACACTGGAAGCCATTAATTAGCCTTATTTGCCCCACTGCGACAGGCCAAGAATGCTGAGCCAAATCAGGCTGCTGCTACAGTCTACACTGGAGTGTGTGCACACAGTGCTCAGCACGTTGGCAAGGATTCTACACCAGTGCAGCACATGATTAATCAGATATTTATCACATGCCAGAGATAAATGTAATTGGGGGTGGGGGGTGGTTACATATAAGCATATTTCTGAAAAGTAGACATGCGTATGAGCCTAATGTAGAAGATGAGTAGTAATATCTTCGTTCTGTTTATTAGTCAGTGCAGCTCTGAGCTCATAAAATCATAAATAAGCTACAGCATATTAGAACTAATTTATTATTTTTAAGTTGGATGCATAAAACTATGCTGAAAATTGCATAACATATTGAATGTCTCTGGGCACTAACAGTTAGAAATGTAGCTTTGTGTTGTTGTGACCTCATTAAACAACTAAAACTAATATGAAACTGTTTTTTTAAAGTAGGCCAGTATAGAGTTTTATGGTGTTAAGTCTGATGACTAGCTTATCGCTGTCTTATGCAAATCTGCAGCTGCATACCGATACTCTGCTGCATGCTGTTGTACTGTGTTCGCAGAGAGTTACTCAAAGGTTGTGCTTTGATCATTCAGGAAACTTAACAGGCAATCTGGACAGCATTCCTTCATCTCATCAAAATTGAAAAGTCTTAGATGAGAAATTGTTTATAGTTTATATTGAGATTCCTGTCATGAGCACAGTGAGTACAATGTGACAATTTAGTAATTATTTACTAATGATTTGTAAGCATTTGCAAAAATGAATACAGTCATTAGTAACTACATGAACTGTCATTTATAAACATTTGTTCATGTTCAAATTCTCATGAACTAATGATTTGTTCACAGTTATTAATCATTAGTTAATGGCTTATTAATGAAAGTTATTATAAAGTGTTACCCTTTTTTTTAGAGAAATAATATTATAATAATATGATACAGGAGATTAAAGCTAAAGTCATATTTGTGTTTCCAACTTATCTCATTGTCATCTAGGAGAAACTAATGAGATGTTAAGATCTGTTTTTGGATTTTTCTTTCCTCTGAGTCAGTTTGACTGGGACAGTCGACATTGGAATTAGGCCAAAGGAGGTCTTACATATTTCATTAGTAGCTTGTCATGTGCTAAATAAATCACAAGCCGTCACTTGAAAATACATTATCTCCAGGCTGGATTCTGACAAGCTCGATTCATAACTGTGAATTGATTTTTTAAAATGGCAGCCACATTAAGGGAGCACATTCGGAGCACGTTTTGTGACGGCTGGTGTAATTGAGTTTTTATACAGCCTTAAAAAGTAATCACCAAAAATAATCAGCAAATTTCCCAGAGTGCAATTCATCAAACACTTAAAGATACACACCTCACTCTTAGTAATCAGCTGGAGGGTGTTTAAGAGTGGGTGTTTGTGTCATTTTATAATGCAAGAGTCAATTAAAGTAAATGTAGTGAAAATAGAGAGATTTGAGAACACATTTAGTTTTTTTATGTTCCTTTCAGCAAAATGAAGCAACTAAATAAATCTGCTAGCTTTATTTAGCCCACTCAGTAGCTCTGAGAGGACTACTGCTGACAAAAAAACACTAAAATATCAGAAATTTTACATGAAACCTGACAGGCATATGCAAAGTGTGTGCAACTGTAGAATTAATTGTATCTACAAAGTTTTGCAAAACCTTTTGAACCCCTGGTCAAATCACATTCAAATCAAGTTCACCTCCACACAAAACAAATGAACATGTTTTCTTGACATTTAAGTCAGAGTTTCTATTCATTTTCTGAATTTAACACATTTATAAAAATAAAACATATATATGCATACATAAAAAAGTTTGAACAGACATTTTTTCATTATTTAAAAATGATCTACATTGTTGATGAATAATTGTCATCCAAACTATGAAGAAATACATATGGAATGATTTAGTAAACAAACAGTGGTAAACAAACCAGAATATGTTTTATATTTTACATTCTTCACAGTAGGCACCTCTTGCTTAGATGACAGCTTTCTTGGCATTTTCTCAGTCAGCTTTATGAGGTAGTCACCTGGAATGGCTTTCAGTTAACAGCTGTGCCTTGTCAAGAGTTAATTACTTGCATTTCTTGTCCTCTTAATGTGTTTGAGACATCAGTTGTGTGACTACTTTGAAGAATCCTAAATCAAAAACACATGTTTGTTTAACACTTTTAAGTTTACTACATGATTCCTTATGTGTTCCTTTATAGTCTGGATGACTTCATTTCCAAATGCCTGACTGGTACTGTTCATACATACTTACATGCATATTAAGCATTGTAATGTGTATTAAGAAACTGTTCAGTAACTATTCAGTGTTCTAGTATTCTTTATAGAACTCAACATTGTCAGGTGTAAATCCCTGAATGAAACTTGGACCATTCAAGTTTTTTTCAATATTAGTGTTTCAACTTTTTTATTTTATTAGAAAACAAACATGCATATGATAGGATGTTTTGCACATCATATCTAGTAAGACTAAAGCTGTTAACCAATAAGCCAAATGGCTCAGATAAATGAGGGCAGCACAAATAGTAATTAATAGTATTTAACAGTATTTCATAATAGAATAATACAATATAAATTGTCTTCAGCTGAATGAATAAACTTGTTAGAGCAGTGGTCACCAAACCAGCTTCCTACAGATGTTGGCTTCAACCCTATCAACTGCTAATCCTAACCCTGCCTTCTGAGGTTCTTGATTAGCTGAACAGGATGTGCTAGGTTTTGTCTGGAGGTGAAACCTATAGGATGGTAGATCTCCATTAGGAGGACTGGTGACCACTGTGTTGGAGAATTGATGTGTGTAGAGGATGTATTATCCTTATTTTCACAAGAAATAAAACCTGTAATTTGCTCAGGAGTGTCTACACTGTACAGAACTGTATAATACATACTGGTCTTACTGCTCACAGGCAACAGAAGCAAGGTAAGTAAAAGGTCTGCAGCAGGAAAACATGACTGATGGACCACTTCTAGGATAGTATGTCATTACTGCTGATTGTGGTCTACCTCAAATCTTCACTGGATGAATATAGTACATTACACTTTCACTATATTTTATAACAGGATGAACATTTTATGAATGTATCATGCTTGTGATGTCACACCATTGAGCTCATGAACAATGACTGCTAGTTTAACTCCACCTGCTTCATACCTGCATCATTCAAGTAATATGTGGTGTAAGGTCATATACAGGGAGCGATGAGAGGATGCCATTTGCCACTAGCCTGGAAAATCTACCTCTTTTCACAGTCTAATGTTGTAAGGTATATGGCTTATAAGTAATGTTTTCACTGCACATTTCAGCTTGGACCGCTTTTTAAACTAGTAATAGCAGAGGGCAGCCAATAGAAACAATGTCATTTACATACTTATCAAACATATGTGAGTAAAGGAAAAAAATGTGAGTAAGGGATGAGAGTTTGGAAAATGGTCATATATAAATGTACATAACAAAGTACGTAAAAAAAACACTAACTTAAATTGTGGGAGAGAGATAAACAACAAGAAATACAGAATATGGGCATCAGCTGTAATATGTAATCCTCAACGTTTCTTGGGGAAATTAACTCAGTGAAGGAAGTCTGCAAGCTTGATTGACTGCACTACGCACAAGTAACAGCTTCATTAATTGATGAGACAATCATTTAATTACATGCTCAACTGCTGTCAATCTAGACTGACTGAAGGCCAGAGCTGGGAAGCCTGCAGCCAGTGACTCAGAGGTTAACTGTGGCAGTGGGCTTGCCGCAGTATTGACTGCTGGGTAATTATGCTTAAGTGGTGACTGGCAGAGGTAAATGGCAGTAACAGATTATCTGTTTTGAAGAGAGGCATTCTTAGAATCAATAAGAGTCCATTTGTGAAAATAGAGCAATTTGAGGAAAAATACGCCCTGTTCCTGGCCCCAACAGTATCCACTTAACCAGCGCTGCTACTGTAGCTGCCTATTTCCCTCTCACTCCTTCACAGTTATATAAGGAAATAAAAGCAGAGGAGATGAAAGAGGAAACACAACAGCAACATCAACAAGCTCACCATGCACCATATAAAGTATATATATGATTGCAAAGGGTGAATAGGTGGATACGGCTCTTGTTGTATATATACATACATACATACATACACACACATATATATATATATATATATATATATATATATATATATATATATATATATATATATACACACACACATGCTGAGTCTTTCAGGAGTAAACAATTTCAGTGTTCCTCAAATAAATATTGGAAGGGATTTGCATAATTCTCATTCTAGCGTGTACAATACCATTACATGTTTCAATGAATCTGGAGGAACTTCAGTGTTCAAAGCACAAGGACAAGCTGATGATCTCTGATCCCTCAGACAGCACTGACTATCCATCATTCATCAATAACTGATATAATCACCTGGGATTTGGCAAACCTGTGTCAAGCACAACAATGCAGATTTACATCCACAAATGCCACTTGAAACTGTACTGTACAAAAACAAATGCTTATATTATCCATATTCAGAAGCAGCATTGACTTTTCTGAGCTCAAATGCTTCTGGAATGGGCCACCACACAGTGACAACATGTACTGTGGTGAGACAAATCAATATTTCAGATCTTTTTTCAAGAAATTGATGCCACGTGCTCCAGACCAAAAATACCATCCAGAGTGTTATCAGCAACAAGTTTAAATGCCAGGCTCTGTCATGGTATGGGGTTGTGTCAGTGCTTTTGACAAAGCTCATTTACACTTCTGTGATGGCAGCATTAATGCCGTAAATGTATATTGAGATTTCAGAGCAACATATGCTGCCTTCAAGACAACATCTTTTCCATGTATGTTCATGCATTTTTAACAAGGCAATGCAAAACCACATGCTGCACACATTACAAAGGCATGGCTGCAGAAGAAGAGGGTACTAGTGCTGGAGGGTACTAGTATCTGTCACCAAAAGAGAATGTGTGAAGAATGTTTAAACAAAAAAAAAAGTGACAATACTGTTGCACACCTTAATACGTTTGCAGGAAGAATGTGTCAAAATACACCTGAAACACTTCATCACTTGTTGACCTTTGTGTCAAAGCATAGTTAAAATGCTTTGAGAAGGAATGTTCAATTTTTTACCACCCCAACCTTTTTTGGAATGTGTTTTTGGCCTGAAATGCAGGAGGAATGGATAGTAACAAATGAAATGAAGTTGACCAGACACAACATTAAACATCTTTGGTTCATACTGTCTACAATGCAATAAAAGTCAAAGTAACACTGTTTCTATTATTTGCATTTTTGATCCTTTGAACTGTTTAATGTTATGCACTGTAAAAGTGTAAATCAAATCATTAGATATTGGGAATTTGAACATGAACAAATGTTTATAAATGACAGTTCATATAGTTACTAATGACTGTATTCATTTTTGCAAATGTTAACAAATCATTAGTAAATCATTTGTTGATGAAATTCTCATGAACTACTGATTTGTTCACAGTTATTAATCATTAGTTAATGAGCCATTAATGAAAGTTATTATAAAGTGTTACCAAATTATGTTTAATCTTTATTTGAATTTTTAAACATTCTAATAATTTTATCATGGATTTGTTGACAAAGTGCCCATCTTTTGCTCCTCAAAGTTTCAGTCTTTTGTGGATACTGCTTTTGTACCAAATCATAATTCCAATCACATGCTGACTTTGCCTGTTAGAAATCACTTCATTATTTCATTTTTTGTTTTGTACCTCATTACTAGTCCTAAATTGCCCTCATCCCAACTGTTTTAGAATGTGTTGCAGGGCTGTCTTAGTTTTCTAGTTTTCTAGGTTTTGAAAGGAAATATGTCCCAAAGTCAGTAGACACCAACTCATTCAGCATTTCTTCTAAATTCAATGGGTCCCTCATTGCTGCAGTGACAACATCTACTGTTCTGAGAAGACTTGATGCTGAAACACTGTTGTAAGATTTTTATTTGTATTTAGCCTTGAATTTCATGTTGCTACAGAGTAAGAAGTATAAATGCTGCTGAATTCACTAATTAGAAGTGAATTGTTGGACATATGCAAACCATGCAAAGAAACTTTTAAGCACTTACAGAGTTTTATAATTTTATTAATTATATAAACATTAATAAAGAAGCCTTAAAAAACTTCTTTTTAAGACTATATCCTCCTAAGATGGAACAGTAAATTTAATTACTGGGGTTACATATATATGAGGCTGATATGATGTTTTCATTTGGTGATTTGTCACACTGCAGCAGAATAGACCCTCTGGCTCATACACTAATTACTCATTACATTAGTTCTTGTATGAATGTTGGTCACCAGCTGATGTCAGCCCAAACAGAGCAGCACTGCCTGCTGAGACATAAGCCCCGCTGGGGGAGTTTCTGACCTCTCTGAGCTGTGGGGGAGAGTGAGCTGAAATTGCAGTCTGGTATATTGAGTCTCAAAAGGGCCATAAAGAGGCAGACTATTTAAATAACTGCTTTTTCCAATTTATTTTAAACCACACATTTCCTTTTTTCCTAATTTCTTGTCCCTTTTAAGATTCTGAGAGAACATGAATGTCCTTCAAGAGAAAAGAATCTTCTGACTGACTCCAGTAACTTCAGGTTTTTTTATTACACCACTTGAATAAAACAGTTGTACTTTCAAATGTGTCAATATTTTTGACCAGTGGGCTAAATGTTACATGTTTCTACTTTCCCCAGAAACCACATATCAGTCAAGACATATTTTGCATGTAATCAGAGCTGAAACTATGAGGCTAATGTTGCTAACAAACACTAAAACTTAATTGTCACCTAAAACAGTGCAGTAGTGTGAAAAATGTCATCAAAATGTCTAACAAACTACATCTAGATATAAAATTGTCATACGTCTAGTAAAAAACCTCGCTATTTAGCTGACTATTGAATTCTAGTGTTTGTTAGCAATGTTAGTCAGATCTTATTCTAAAATAAAAAGTAGCAAAATTTGGATTCTGCTCATGTTCTGTCAGAAAATTGTGTAAATTAGACTTTTGACAAACCAGTTTTACTGTATAGGAATGTCTTCAGAGTTTTGAGAGGCAAAGTTTTTATACAACAGCAACTATATGTTATTTATCCAACACTGAGCTCAAGCTACAATGTTACAGAGTCAATTCACTTAAACCAACTATTCCAGTCAATCAATTGTATTTACATGTATTTCCCCACTCAGCCATCTACATTTCCCTTGGAGACAGGCATTAATTGGCTTCTACAGTGCCATGGACTACTGATCCGTCTAAAGCATTGCATGTGAAATATTCACAATCGAGTGGTAATCCTTCTGTAACGTAATATGAGCCCATAGTTAATATCCCAGTAGTGAATTATGTGAAAAGATGATATGGGTCTATTATCAGCTGGGCCTCTGAGTGATGGAACATCGAAAGACATTTGGAGTTAACATGGCTCATAGATCTGAATGCAGGAGTTCTTTAATGGATGCCTGTTACCTCCTCTTAAGGTTCTCTTAATCTCACATTGCTTGAGTGTAGACTTTAATCCAATCAGGAAAGAGGCAGTGCTCATTTACCCAGAAGGCTTCAGGGGCCTCTCATCCATCCTAAGAGGGGTCAGCTTTGGTCAGTTCTTCTCTCTCACCATGTGTCTCCCAGTGTCGTTTTTCACAGCCTGATAATGATTCCCTAAGGTCCCCTCAGAGACCCCTGTCCAAGAGAACGAAACGAGAAAGGTGATGAAACAAGGCAAGACCATACATCACCGGAATTTTACTTCTATCAATATACACAGGTCAATAAGTTTGATTGTCAGGTTGAATGGTGACGTTTCTGAAGCACAAGTGAGTTTAATAACTCCTAAAACACCATCTGTTCATAGAGCTGCTTTCATTTTTAAGTCAATCCAAATAGAGTAACAAACTCAACAGAGCTGCTGTCGCCATTTACTCAATGAACAACTGTTAGGAACTTGTCAAATATCCTTCACAACATCAATCAAGCTTGGGTAAGAAATGTGTCTCCCAAATCAAAGGTCAAAAGTCAAGGGTCATATTGGTCTATGCTCACGAGGCACCGTTACATTCTTCTTTTCACACGTGTCTCTTTAATTTGTGCAAAACCTCCCAAGATATGACGCACTTAAGGCCATGTGTTACTGTAATTTTATTATGGGGAAGGACGGTTCTTTCCCATAATAAAATCACAGCAACACACAGCTTCAAGTGGCATATTTTGTAAATTAAATGTTGGTGTAATGTAAATAAATTCATCAATGTTCAATTCATGAACTAATTTATTAAGTCATTTGCAAAAAAAAAAATCTTACCCTACTCAATGTAGTCTGTACACAGTTAACACTGCTGCTAGTCAACATGCACTATATTGATGAATATTAATCTACAGCATCTGATATCAGTATGTTACACTGTACTTCTGTCCCAATATCAGTACATTCAGGTGCCAGCACTCTTCCCACGCCGATCACGCACTGTGCAAGGGCCTTCAAGTACCCATGGGGGCACCACAAAAAAGTGTCCTCTGCTACCCCCTCCCCCTGGGAAGGCCAAGTCCACACACAGGGCACCCAAGTACAGAAGCTTTTTGGTGTGCAACTTTCGCTGCCGCCAACCACCCCCATTCTTCACTCTAACCAAAAAAGAACAAGACAGGTTCAGCTATTTTAACATTTTTGTTTTCTCAGCAGACCAGATCTGAAAACATCATCTGTTTCACAATGCTTTCTTCATTTTGTCATTTTCCAACACTTCCATCTCCCTGTCATTAATTTCAGTAAGTCTTCTTTTTTCATTCTCCTCAGTTCTGTCCACTTCTTTACTCTTTCCACTGTTAACCCTCCCCGTAATTTAAAATTCAACTTAAAACTTTCCATTTTCAGTGTGCTGCAAACTAGTTAGCTAACTTTTCAGTTAACAAAAGGCATTAACTTTGTGGTGCATTAATACAGAATTTAGATGTGAGGAGGTCAGAGGATATATTGTGTATTTTACAATGACTTTGAACTCGGCTCAGCCAGTCAAATTTTAGGACCACTTAAACTATCCATTTTAGTTTTAGGCCCACATATTGCATTTCTTTTTTTCATGTCATTTAACATTTTTGTGGTTTCTTGTAAAAAATAGTCATATTGTTTTTCTTTTAGAATTAAACATGTCAATGACCTCTGTTCTGATTGACTGTTTAATGTAAATGAGAGAAATGTTATTCATTCATCATAAATATCTTCACAATGTAGAGAGTATCTTCTGTGTACAAATGACAGAAAAGCAAAATTTTGGGAAAAAAATTAGATGCTCTTCATAAGACCGAAAATTAATTAAAAATTTAAATTATATTGGCCCTGTAAGATCTGTAACACCTTCTTTGAAGGTTGCTTCTGAGTGTGACCTCATTCCTAGAATAAAAATAAGTTACTGGAAACCGATCAGTGCTGCAAACATATAATTGATAGTTGGATGACTTCATCTGTGAAATAAAGAGCATGCAGAAGATCTTTATTCTTCAGCACATCATGCCAAATGACATGACAGCATAAGGATGATGATGATGCATATGGTGATGGACAGAAACACATTGTTGATGAATGTTATCTATAAGTATACAGACTGGATCCCATTTCCTCTGCAGCATCAATATGGCCCTTTCCCTTGGCCCAGTTAAGGCCTGCTTTCTGCAAGCTGGTCCTTCCTGGCCACCGGCAGCATCCTCAGCTGCCGTTTTTTTCTGATTACCCAACATTTCTTTTCTCTTTTCTGCTGCCAGTGCTTCCTGCCAAATCGCTTTAATATCCCTCCTGATGACTGTTCCTGTAATAATGCAGTCGCCCTTTTTTATCGATAATGTGTCACAGAATCTCTCGCTGTCGTTATTGAACACCGCGAGAAACAGAGTGGCATTTACCATGGGGAAATGAGGGATCGATAGCTAACAGCAAATTAAGTAATAGCATTTTTGTGTCAATGCATAATACAGGTTGGTTAACAGTGCTCAGATCAGCATGGCTTCAGATCACAGCATGAGCAGATCAATCCAAACACAAAGGCACACCTCTCTATTGGCTATCATGCAGAAGGAAGTGTGAAAGGACAATCAGAAAATCCTCCAGACTTTCAGCTCAGGATTCAAAGCTCATGCTGGGGCAGTCAAGGAGCAAGATTGTTTGATCTCCTGAAAAGAAGAATTGTGAATTTGAAGCTGCTTCCCATGTATAGTAATGTGCTGTAAAGATGATAACATCAGCGTAAAACCAGTCTTCTTATCCCAAGTTTGCAGATGCATGCTTATCCAATGTATCTTCTTCACTGAGAGTATTTTGTCCCACTTTCCTGCTCTAACAGTCTTTACTCTTTTGAGAAGGCTTTACTAGATGTTGGAACATTGTCATTTGATTGTATTCAGCCACAAGAGCATAATTGAGGTTAGGTACTGATGTTGGATGATTAGTTCTGGAATTCTACTTCAAACCCCAAAGGTACAGGATGAAGCTCCATCACTCCAGAGAACACTGCTCCACAGTCCAGTAGCTGAGGCTCCAGAGTGTCTGATTCAATACTTTTCTATAATCAAACCTCTGTTTGACACCTTACAGTAGCCATCAAAGTCCAGATATTTTTGCAATGCACTGAAAGACTGTATTGCCATCCAAGACAAAAACAGAAATTAAGAATCCATAATGTCTAAACTTAAATTACAACATTTGCTTTAGAAAAGTGGAATATCTGAACACAAAGTAGGTTCACATACTTTACAGCTTGCAATTTTGCTTTGCTAAAACCAGGAAACTGACCAACTAAAAATGTATTCCATGTCTATGCTCCATTTATTATTCTGCAAATCTCTCTCAGATGTGTTTGTGTCTGCGCAAGTCATGCTCCTCATTATTGTGCTTCAGTTAAACAGAGATGAGTGTTATACTCGATAAAACAGGCCATGCTGTTCTGAAAGCCTTCCATCATTAGCTTAGCATTAGCTTAACAAATCATTATTTTAGTCATTTCTGTTCAATAAATCAGTAATATGATTCACAAATTGAACTGAATTAAACTATTTGTAGCATCCACACAGGGTTAATGGTTACTCTACAATTTCAGTGTGCCTGCTCAAAATCATAACAAAATGTTACCTAAAAAACCTTTAAAAAAGTACTATGAACGTACATTTCTTGCATTAGTTTAAAATAATTTTACCTCATATGAACTCTAAAAGCAATAACGAATCAGTTAACCTACTTAATTTAATTAACCAGGGTTCTGAATTTTTAAAAATCAGTTGTTCTTACAAAGACTAAGGCTTGGTGATACATGTAATTTTATTTTCTATCCAGATTTTGGTTTCTGATGAGTAAGATATTAGATCAGAATACAGAATCAATGACCATACATGGATGGATGGATGGATGGATGGATGGATGGATGGATGAATGGCGGGGACCTCTGTTATGCCACTGGGAGGCACTCAATGTATTAAAAGTTCATTCTCAATACACCTTCACTATGTCAGCTTCATAGCATCTCACAAAGTTATTGGTTTCTGTGATTATACCACCCTTCACCCTGTTATCGTGTTACCCTGTAATCATGTCCTTTTGAACATCAGTCAGATGATGTTCTTTGCTCATGATGACTGTTTTGCACTCTAATACAATTGACTGGTAACACTTTGATGTGGCATCTTTTACCAGTGGTGCACCAACCAAAACTACACAGCCAACAGAGTCCTGAGGGTAGCATCCGGTAACCATCAATGAAGGACTACCTTTACAGCACTTACAGGACTACAGCTAACACACGACCAACACAAACTATCCAGTACAACCAATGAGCTGTGTCTGATTTTATATCTACAAGATGGACCAACAAGGTAGGTGTGCCTATTTTAGTGAACAGTGAGCTCACAAATTGTTTAAAAGGCCAAGAAAATATACACAGAAACAGATGGACTACAGTCTGTAACTGTAGACCTACAAAGTGCACCTATATGGTCAGTGTTGATATAAGGAACAGTAAGTGTAGATAGATACAGGGCATGTGTACTTAATAAAGTGGCGAGTGAGTGTATGTGCATATTTCCAAAGTCAAATTGTGGTAAACAGCGATCTTCATATTGACCAAAATAATTGTGATTATGACTCAATATTGAGCAGCTCTAGTAAAAGCTCCTTTGTTTTTATTTGCGTCAGTAATCAAACAGCACCCGAATACATGCAACCCCCACTATCTGTCTCAGCAGATCTACTGAGCAGGTGAGGAGAGGAGAAAAGAAAAGATTAGAGCGAAAGAGAAAACAGGAGAAGATACTGGAGCAGAGAGAATAGATTAGAGGACAAGAGAAGAGAAGAGAGGATAAGAGATTAGAGAGGAGAGCAAAAGAGAAGATAACAGAAGAGACAAGAAGAGATTAGAGGAGAGAAGAGCAGAAGAGAAGAGATTAGAGGAGAGTAGAGAAGAAGACAAGAGAGAAGAAGAGATTAGAGTGGAGGAGAGCAGAAGAAAAGAGATTACAGAAGAGTAGAGAAGAAGAGAAGAGAGAAGAAAAGATTAGAGGAGAGGAGAGGTTAGAGGAGAATAGAGGAGAGCAGAAGAGAGGAGAGGAGAAAGAGATTTGGGGAGATGAGCAGAAGAAATTAGAGGAGAAGAGATTAGATAAGAGAAGAGCAGAAGAGAAGAGATTAGAAGAGAGGAGACCGTTCAAGAATCGAGGAGAAGAGATTAGAGGAGAACGTAAGAGAAGAGAGGAGAAGAGATTAGAGAGGAGAGTGTAAGAGAAGAGAGGAGAAGAGATTAGAAGAGAGGAGAGTGTAAGAGAAGAGAGGAGAGGAGAAGAGATTTGAGGATAAGAGATTTGAGGATAGGAGAGCAGAACAGAAAAGAAGAGATTAGAGGAGAGGAGAGAAGAAGAGAAGAGATTAGAGGAGAGGAGAGCAGAAGAGAAGAGATTAGAGGAGAGGAGAGGAGAGCAGAAGAGAAGAGATTTAAGGATAAGACATTAGAGGAGAGGAGAGCAGAACAGAAAAGAAGAGATTAGAGAAGAGGATAGCAGAAGACAAGAGAGGAAAAGAGATTAGAGGAGAAAAGAGCAGAAGAGAAGAGATTAGAGGAGAGGAGAGCAGAAGAGAAGAGAAGAGAAAAGAAGAGAAGAGATTAGAGGAGAGGAGAGCGGAAGAGAAGAGAGGCGAAGACATTAGAGGAGAGGAGAGCAGAAGAGAGGAGAGAAGAGATTAGAGGAGAGGAGAGCAGAAGAGAAGAGAAGAGAAGAGAAGAGAAAAGAAGAGAAGACATTAGAGGAGAGGAGAGCAGAAGAGAGGAGAGAAGAGATTAGAGGAGAGGAGAGCAGAAGAGAAGAGAAGAGAAGAGAAGAGAAAAGAAGAGAAGACATTAGAGGAGAGGAGAGCAGAAGAGAGGAGAGAAGAGATTAGAGGAGAGGAGAGCAGAAGAGAAGAGAAGAGAAAAGAAGAGAAGAGATTAGAGGAGAAGAGAGCGGAAGAGAAGAGAGGCGAAGACATTAGAGGAGAGGAGAGCAGAAGAGAGGAGAGAAGAGATTATAGGAGAGGAGAGCGGAAGAGAAGAGAGGAGAAGAAATTAGAAGAGAAGAGATTAGAGGAGAGGAGGGGCGAGACCGTGCTAACCGCAGAAACGACAGTGTGTGAGCAGCAGTAACCGGTCGGCGGTTGAGCAGCCGTTGGCGCGCTTTACTTCAGCTCAGGCACTGTGGAAGAAGCAGCGCGAGGATGCGCCTGCACTGCACGGAGTTTCGGGTCCTGTGTGCTCTCACAGCGCTGATCACCTGCAGCCGCGGCGCGCGAGTCGTGAGTGGTGAGTTTTACAGGTGATCTCTGACAGGAGGGTAACTTCAACAGATTTCACACTTTAGGTGTTAGATAAAGCAGCACGCTGAACTGCTTTAGCTTCATTAACTTCTACAGAACTTCTGTCATTAGAAACTCTGTAAATAAAATGAGGCATTTTTAATAGCCAGAGACTTTGTGAAACTCTGTGTATAAGAGACTCCTGATAAAGCTGCGGTCTAGAACAGGATTACAGGTTTACTTTGCTTGTTTTCCCACACTGACAATTCTGAAACGTTACATTTGCATTGCTCCACCTGGAAGACATTTCAAACGGAAATTTTGTATCATTTTTTCACAATAAATCTAGTCTTTTGGCCACACATGACTATTAATAAACACAATAGACAAATCCAGCTGTGACCGTTAATCAGATTCTAGGTTATAAGTTATAACAACCAACCAGAATAAACTCTGTGGCATTTTACTGATGAAATATGATTACTGATATCAAAGTTAGATCATGAATGAGCATTTATCTCATTTTATCTTTAATTCTCTTTAATTATTTATTTTCATGATTATTTATTGTTCATGATTGTGCTTAATACTTTAATGCTTAGTATTGAAATATCTGTATTGAGTAGTTCTTATATTCTACCTACACTATTTAAAAATATGGTTCATCAAGGGTTCTTGAAGAAAATGGTTCTACATAGACATGAACACTCAAAGAACCCAAATGGAATGGAAAGTCTTGTAGATGGTTTTATATATAGAACATTTTATAAATATTGGGGTTATATATGGTCTGATGGTTTTCTGATGGTGAACGATGAAGAAAGTGGAAGAAATAAACTGTATTTCTGTCTTGAGACAACAAAAAAGACTGGACAAGAACAATGGAGGAGAAGAAGAGAGAACAAACGCTTCTCTTTGTTCTACGAGGTAGACAGTTCAGGATTCTGAACCCAGGCGTCAGTTCATGGATAAAAGAGGAAAATGGATGAGTGCTATACAGGAAGGGGTGATGAGGAGGAAGAAGAGGAAGTTGTTTGGAAAAATGCTGAGTCCGGATCTTCCCGGTTAGCCCCCGGGCCATTACTGTCCTTAAAGTGATGATAGTGCAGATCTGAACCAGGCAATTATTTAAAGTACCTCCTGGGCAGTGAGCTAATGTTATTATTAGACTTTTAACAGACTGTGTATTAATCAGTTATCCTCCTCTGCACTGAACCCCCCACCACATCCACAACATTTTACGAGACGGATCTGCTGGTTTATGAATTTCCCCAAAATGCAGCCTCTCAGTTTTACCTTCCACAGCTTTTACGTGCCAGTTTTTTTCAGATATTAAAAATGTTACAGTGGGCAAACTTGATTAGATACACTTAAATATAAATGTTCCTAAATGGTTCTTGGCTTGGGTGTTCACTTTATTAGCATTGAACCTTTAATAGATAGAACCTTTGTCCAATTGTCCAAAGCAAGCTTTTTACTTCCTCTGTTTATGAGAGTTTAGTTAATGGAATGATTGTATGTTTATGTCGGGAGTTTATAGGGAGTTGTTTGAATAAATTGGAACTGTTAGAGTTGGTTGAATTCCTTCCTGGTCAGTAGGGTTGTGGTCTAATATATTTCAGGCTTGTACCTGATTAAATATATCTGATGGCTTCTTGTCTTTAATAAGAATGATGGTCAGTGGATGAGATCCAAAACTGAGGGGTAATACATATACTGTTGGGTGCATAATGCAGTGCATTTGCTGTATTGATGGGGGCTGTCAAAAATCCATACAATGTTAGCCATGCATTTGGCACCTTATTGTTTGCATTTATGTGAATAAGAAAGGTACTAAAATGAAAATATTTATGTACAATCTTTGCTAATATTTCTATAGGATATGTCATCTCTCACAAATAAATGAAAAGTACTAGTATGGAGCTACTGGTACTGCCATAAATTTTGCACAACATCATTTAGTATGAACTTGTATAATGGGAAGAAAAATCTTAAAACGTACCAAAATTCAGTCACATCTGTAACATACCTTCAATTATCAAAGACAGTAACGTAGGACTCAGTACTATGTTGGAGCTGGTTGATGTTTAGGAAGTTCAGCTGAATTTCTTTGGACTCTTTGCAGGTCAGACAGTGTGTCAGGGCGGCCCTGAGCGGCCATGCTACAAGATTGCCTACTTCAGGGACATGTCGAGCCGTGTGGCCTTTGCCGAGGCTCTGCGTGCCTGTGAGATGGACGGTGGATCATTGCTGAGTGTGGAGAATGCAGCAGAGCAACGGCAAATTGAGCGTCTCCTGCAGGAGCTCAGCAGCTCGTCCACTGGTAGCATAGCAGGAACAGGGCCCACAATTGCTGATGGAGATTTCTGGATTGGCCTGACCCGTGCTGACAGTGAGAGCCCACAGGAGCATGGGAGCTTCACCAACTGCCCTGGCCTGTACAGGTGGACAGATGGCATTGTCTCAGAGTTCAGGTATGTCCCTTGATCACTGTAAGATTCATTCATAGAGTCCAATACAATTGTCTCATCAATATGATCTCAATGGCTGATTGGTGTCCAGTGTCAATATGAAAGCAAAGATGCTGGAGTATTTTTGTCTACAAAGCTATTCTTGGTCAGCTTCTTTCATATTTGTTTCTACTTTTAGTAACTAACAATATATCACACAATTAATGCTCGTTATGCTCTGAGAGTACACATCTGACTTTCACAAAGCATCTTTATTATAGTTAACACTTATAGAGCCCTGCCAACATGGAACAGCTTACTAAAGTTTCAGAAGTTACTCATTTCTAGAGGTTTTCTCTTGTTATTGAGTTTTAGTGTGTAATTTTTATTTCACACTTTTGTGTTAGAGCCCACAAGATCCTCATTATGGCATTCTTTGATAGAGATAAGATGAGGAAGTCAGGATTTCTGACCTTGCCTTTGACAGTTCCATTACAAAAATCTACAGAACCCTCTGTGATTTCCAGGAATTGGTACTATGATGAACCTACTTGTGGAGGGGAGGCTTGTGTGGTGATGTACCATCAGCCCACTGCCCTCCATGGCCTAGGAGGACCATACCTTTATCAGTGGAATGACGACAGGTGCAATATGAAGCATAATTTCATCTGCAAGTATGAGCCAGGTACAGCATACTGGAATACAATATGACCAGGCTACAGTAAACAGGACATAAGGAAAAATTCATGATTAATAGCACATCCTGCACAATATTTTCTAAACAACGCATACTAAATATTGTGCGCACCAATACTGAAATCTTTACTTAACTGAATGTGTACTCAATCATGTTGGTTATTTCTGTGCTATTGTGTGTAATACAGAGAGCCACCTGGTGAAAGAACATGGAGACAGACCAGGAGGTCGTGATGCAGGTAAAGCAAATTTCTCATGATCTGATTCAGCTACACCCTTACATGCATATTAACAATTATTTGGGCTGTTGTCTTGACAGGCCTCCCAGATCTTTCAACAGAACATGAACAAGAGAGTAAAACACCTGCTGTTAATGAAGATGAAAGCCTTCATGTCATGGTGGCAGGACCCTCAAGTAATACCAGTTTGATTAATATAGTAGCTTTCTTCTAGATGCTTTTTTTTCTAGAAGGTAAATATATATTTGTTTCTGAATTGTAGGTATGCTGTTGATTTATGTGATCATCCCCACCATTCCTCTCCTGTTGCTGATCCTTGTTGCCTCTGGGACTTGCTGCTTCCAGATGCTAAGCAAGAGGTGGTAACATACAACATTTGCATTTGCATTTATTTATTTAGTACACACTGTTGTCCAGTATATTTTATGAAATGTGCAGACGCTGGAAGCCAAATTGAGCCTGCAAAGATCATTGACCTAATAAACTAGAAGCCAGTCAGAGCGTATTCAAGCTAAATACATAGAAAGGTAAATTATGAGCTTTTTAAACATTAAGAGTTGTAAATGTGCACCGAGTGACTCAGCTGACAAAAGTCACTATGATCTGAGGTCAAATCCCAGGTCATGCTGCTTACTATCAGATTGAGAGAGCAAAAATTTGCCATGCTCTAATATTGGCTGCCCGGCGGCGATGGTATGAACAAGTTTGGGCATCCCTGATAATTTTCACTATTTTCCTTTATAAATCATTGCTTGTTCAGATCAGCAATTTCATATAGCAGATGAACAGTGACATTTGAGAAGTGAAATGAAGTTTATAGGATTTACAGAAAGTGTGCAATAATTATGCATACAAAATTAGGCAGGTGCATAAATTTGGGCACCCTTGTTGTTTTATTGATTTGAATACCTTTAGCATTAATTATTGGAGACAAAATTTGTTTGGTAAGCTCATTGACCCTTGACCTTCATACACCGGTAAATCCAATTATGAGAAAGGGTTAAGGTGGCCAATTGCAAGTTTTTCTTCTCTTTGCATCTTCTCTGAAGAGTGGCAACATGGGAGCCTCAAAACAACTCTAGAATGACCTGAAAACAAAGATTGGTTTAAGGGAAGGAAACAAAAAGCTATCTCAGAGATTTCAACTGTCAGTTTCCACTGTGAGGAACATTGTGAGGAAATGGAAGGCCACAGGCACAGTTCAAGTTAAGGCCCGAAGTGGCAGGCCAAGAAAAATCTCAGATAGGCAGTGGTGAACGATGGTGAGAACAGTCATAATCAACCCACAGACAAGCTCCAAAGACCTACATCATCATCTTGCTGCAGATGATGTCACTGCATTGTTCAACTATTCAGTGCACTTTGCACAAGGAGAGGCTGTGCACATGCCACAAACAGAGTCACTTGAGCTATGCTAAAGCACATTCGGACAAGCCAGCTTCATTTTGGAATAAGGTGCTGTGGACTGATGAAACTAAAATTGAGTTATTTGGACATAACAAGAGGCGGTATGCATGGTGGAAAAAGAACACAGCATTCGAAGACAAACACTTGCTACCCACAGTCAAATTTGGTGGTGCTTCCCATGCTGTGGGACTGTGTGGCCAGTGCAGGTACTGAGAATCTTGTTACGGTTGAGGGTCACATGGATTCCAGTCAATATCAGCAGATTCTTGAGAACAATGTTCAAGAATCAGTGACAAAGTTGAAGTTGTGCCAGGGCTGGATACTTCAACAAGACAACAACCCTAAATAGTGCTCAAAATCTATTAAGACATTCATGCAGAAGAACAAGTACAACATTGTGGAATGGCCATCTCAGTCTCCAGACCTGAATATTATTGAAAATCTGTGGTGTGATTTAAAGCGAGCTGTCCATGCTCAGAAACCATAAAACATTCAACCAGAATCCAGACTCTCATTGGAAGCTACAGGAAGTATTTAGAGGCTGTTTTTCCTGCAAAAGGAGGATCTACTAAATATTGATGTTTTTCTGTTGGGGTGCCTAAATGTATGCACCTGCCTAATTTCGTTTAAATAATTATTGAACACTTTCTGTAAATCCTATTTCTGTAAATCCTAACCAGATTGTTGTGATCTTATGTTGAAGAAAACTAAACTGTGTTCAAATGGCTGGTGGAGATGTATTAACAAGTGTGAAGGTTGAGATTCTAGATGATACCAGATGTGATGTATAAAATGACATTTTAACTAAAAATGGTAGTGAACATATAGAAATATTGGTGATAATATCCAGGGGCATAGGAGTGGGTTTAATATTTGGAGGGACACATTTGCTACTAGTAATCAAAGCCCACTCCATTCCCCCAAAATATTAGGTAACTATAAGCTGATTTTTACATGCAGTAAAATGTGCATGTGACCAAGAGGAGTAGGAAGCAGAGGCTAGATCCTAAACTGAGGTTTATTTAACAGAGACAAACAAAAAAAGCACTGTGGCTTTGAAATAAAACAAAATACTGTGGCTTGACAAACATGACTAGAACTTGACAAGATACTCTCAGATCCTGACATGGAGACACACAGAATGACAGACCAGGACTATAGAACATGAGGTTGCCTTTAAACACAAACTAATTAACACATGGAGTGGGGAAAGGCTGTGAGTAACGAGACAGACAGGTGTGGAAAATTAACCTGTTGAGACTAGGGGCATGAACATGACATATACATGACATGAAAATACACATGGAAGACACGTGACAAGAGAGCGACATACAACAGTGGTTTGTTTCCATAAGAGAATTATCTCTGCTAGTACAGACACGTTAGCAACTCATCAGTTCAGACATTGTTAGAACAGCCATTACTAATACCCTATTAGGAAGGAAAGATACACAATTATCCACAATATGAGCATAACAATGCATTACAAAAAGAGATTTAAACTAGTGCTGACTTAAGTGCTCCATAAAGAGATGGGTCTTCAGTCTGCATTTGAAGACTGTGAGGGACTTTGCTGTCCGAATAGCCAGAGGGAGTTAATTCCACCACTTTGGTGCAAGGACAGTAAAGAGTCTTGATGTTAGTTTCCCCCATGTCTTGAAGGATGGTGGGTCAAGCTGAGCCATACTGGAAGCTCTATGGGATCAAGGTGCAACTCAAGACTTGACCATTGCATTTAGGTAGAGAGGAGCTGGTCCATTACTTGCTTTGTAGGCGTGCATCAGGGTTTTGAATGTGATGCGGGCAGCTACAGGAAGCCAGTGAAGTGAACGCAGCAAAGGAGTGATGTGAGAGAACTTGGGTCACATTTGCGATGTGAGTAGGAAATGATAGCTGGTCGTCAAGAATCACCCCAAGGCTTCTTGCTTCTTGAGATGGAACGATGATGGAATTTTCAAACAGAACAGGAAGTTCAAGATGCAGACCAGTCATTCCAGGAATGAATAGAAGCTGAGCTTTTCTAGGGTTGAGCTTCAAGTAGAGGGTTGTCATCCAAGTGGAGATGTCTGCCAAACATGATGAAATGCGGCTGGATAAGCATTAGTTGAGTGTCATCAGCATAACAGTGGTACAAGAATCCATGAGAAGAAATTACTTCACCAAGAGAATGAGTGTAAAGTGAGAAAAGAAGAGGACCCAGTACTGAGCCTTGATCTCAGGGCAGGACATGTTAAAAACCCCAGCACAAAAATACCTAAAAAAAACCAAACGCTTCTATACCTTCTGTACTGATTTGCCTCATCGATAATTTGTCTGAATACTACATCAGGTAATTAGTGTGAGTGTAAAGTACTTGTACTAACAACACAGTCCTAATGTGCTAACTGCCACATCCAGAAAAATCCATGTAGGAGTTCTCTTACAAAAGAACTTCTCTTCAGTCCACTGCCAGACTCAAGCTTTTACATTGATTGAATTTATTTGTAGGAACACAGCTTACTCAGTAATAATCACAGAGCTTACAGAAGCATTATATGGGGAAACATTTAGCTTAGCAGTGACTTCTGTCTACTGTTATTAGTCAATTTGAAGGCTACGCTAGCTGCTCCCTTACATTGCACTTGCAATGTACACAGAAAATCTAACTTCAGCATCACTTTTCATCAGCATCCTGACCTGCATCAAGCAAATGCTGAAGTAAGCACTGTCCCTCTCAACAGTGGACCAAGCACAGTCAAGCCCCTGTTAGCCCTGAGCTTGGCAGGGCATTACATAATGCCTTATTTATGTTATTCATTATGTTTATTAAGTCCCCCACCCCCAGAGAGTGATGTCTTTTTAACATATTTTCGATCACTTAGGCAGACTGTGCATCTTTAGACAATTCATTTAATCACTGGCACTAACTGGCTTCACTCTGGGCAGTAAAAGGATTCCTGGAGTGTGTTCAAGTCTTTGGGGTAAACACCCTTTTCTCTAAGCAGCTGTAAGGCTTCTGTTTTACAATGTCTACAAGCTCAAGACTCAATATAATAATCTGAGTGAATTGCAGTGACAAGTGAATTTGTACTTTGTCTTTCATCTAAAGTTTAGCCAAGTCTGTCATCTTGTATACTAATTTACTTCAGAAGTGAAATTCATCCATATGAGGTATTTTAACCTAATAATACTCACATTCTTCATCTGCAGTATACAGTAGTCTACAAAACCTGTTGACTCAAATCACTCGTGATAGTCATCAGTGAACAGAGGCTTCAGTAAATTTTCACATTCATTTTACCTTCCCAGTACTACCAGTTGGCCCAGACTATCATTCCTCACTCAGAGCTTAATCATTTTGTATTGCTGTTCATGTACAGTAGTTACTGAATAATAAGTTGTATAATGTGAACATATTAAAACACTTTTGTTTTTTATTTCTTTTGTATAGAAAACCAAGGACCAAGACAACCATGAACCAGTCCACACTCTGGATCTCCAAGACACCAAAATCAGACAATGCAATGGAGGTTTAAAAGAAAGAAAAAACTTTCCATAATGAAAGCAAGCCTTGCTGTGGATTACAAAAACTTTACATGGTCTACATTCTTGTTTGTCCAGTTGTAAGTTGTTTGTGGTCTTCTAATGCAAGGTAATATGCATCTCAGTGTTAACACTGTACTACAACTTGATGTTCTACAATATTTTTCTATGAAGACTCTTGCTTCTTTTCCCAGAAATGCCTCTCAATGATTATTTAAATCAGTGAACTGAACTGAACACAGATACCAAGTGGTGCAAAGAAAGACAGTGTGGACTAAATTTAATTTATAAAATAGAATTCAACGTCTTATTCTTAACAAAAATCAACAAATCTGATGGGATAGTGATATATAATGTATCACAATAATGATGTCATTACAAGTCATGTGTATCAGTTATGTTTGACAAAGACACAACAGCAAGCAAAGATACATATGCGCATGTTCAAATCTCATGGTTGCTGCCACTGTAATTCACAGTATAATACAAAACTTAACCTACTGAAAAAAGGGAAACAAAATGCAAGTTTCATAAGAGGGAGTTTGGTCATTTTTTATTATATCCAACCCATTTATATCAATATTTGATTTGATAAATACTGAATATGCAAAAGTATAATTTGTTATGGAGTATTTGTCATTATATCAAAGAATGGCTCATTACCCCATATTCCACTATATAACAGGAGCTACAAGACTAACACTGCTTACAAACACTAGAACTCCGTAGTCATCTAAACAGCCTAGTCATTTTCATAAAAAAAACATCACTAACCTATCAATTTGTGTAAACAGCATTCAGATCTTAATTAGGTTCTCACACATGACCTGATTTGTTTTAGGACACAGTATAAGAGTATGAGCTTTAAAAATGAGCAAATCTTGTGTAATTTGTCACTGCTGCCTGAAGAGGTGAAACGTTATTAACTTTTAAAGTAAGTCATACTCTGCCCTAAACCACATCCACTAGTCTGTGACACTTTAATTAAGATTTGTTTTGATTGGGCTGAGAAATGTTTTAATGATGTATTTTGACACAAACAACTGCAAATTTGGTGACTATTGAGTTCTAGTGTTTTAGCCTGGCAGCTCCAGTCCTAAGGAAGCAAAATTTGGACTACAAACAAGCCTCGGCTTATCAAATACATCTGTAGCTGGAAAACTGGGTAAGTATGGTTTCTGGGGGAATCATGTTTATGCTGCTATAGGAGTTAAAAAAGAGAAAAATGTTTTTACTGGGTACCATGGATTTAAATATTCTGTTTACCCTTTCACTTAAAACCCTTTTTACCAAGTAGTGCTTTCATTACTCCAGTCTTAGCTCAGTCTTCTGAGTTTCTGTCTCTCCATCAGAGAGAGTGATCAGAGCAGTCAGTTGCAGAGGGGAGGCCATCACTAATTGGCATCAAGCACACAGAGAGCGATTAAGTTACTATAATTAAGACAAGTGCAAATGGGAATCACATAAAAAGAAGACTTTAGAGTCCCAACTGACGTTAAATAGAGTCACAGCGATTGAAGACTGCAACAAAATGAATTAAGCAGTGACAAAATGGCAGAAAGAAAATCCCCCAGTGGACACAAAGCAGCTCACGTCTGTTTCAATCAAACAATTATGCTGACATTTTAGAAAAGAAGAACTGAGTTAAATCTTTTGCTGGTTTAGAACTGGCTTCCCTTCTACACAAGCTCCATCAGGCCTTTCTGAAAAACATATTCACATTTCCTAACACTGGTGCTTCACTTTCCAAGACTATTTCATTAATTTCAAGTGAACAGCATCACTATTAGAATAGACCTGCACCATTATTCTCCTTATTACTAGTTAATCTTTAAGATCGGCCTAAGCAAACATCTGAATATTTTTATATGAGCTCTTTCCGGTTGTGCTGAACCCATGCTGATCACTATTATATATGCAGTTTTAGCATGGAATGGCACTTTTATCATCACATAGTTAGTCATGTTTGTTAATTGCAGGACACACTGCCTTAAAACTGCATATGTAAAACTGACAGATATATCTTGTTATTTGAAAAGTATGTCATAAAATGAAACAAACTACATTGTATAAATGTACTCAAATCTGTTAGTAAATCTGTAAATGAAGATATACACAACTGTCTTCTGGTAACATGAGTATTGTGTGTGTTTGGATTGGAAAAGTTTTTTTTTTTATATTTTTCGGATGGTTGGATAAATTAAATAAATGGACTAATTGTGAAGATTTCTGAGTTAGTGATATTACATATTCCACTTTTGCAGACTTCAGTCAGAGCACACATCAGTGCTCAAAAACTTCAAACTGAGTATTTTCCATGACTTTAACTTAACTCTCTGTTTGGATACTATGATAAAATCCACAAATGCTGCTGCTTCAGTTACTCAGTGTTCTTGAAGGTGAGGTAAGACAGTATCACTACCTTTTAGTTCAGTTTTAGTTTGTGAACCATTTAGAATTTTCTACATTTCTGCATAAATATGACTTAAACATCATCAGATTTTCAGATCAGAAGTCCTAAAAGTAGATAAAAGAGAACCCAGTTAAAGAAATGAGAAAAAAAAATCATACTTGGTCATTTATTTATTGAGGAAAATGATCCAATATGACATATTTGTGAGTGACAAAATATGTGAACCTTTGCTTTCAGTATCTGGTGTGACCCCCCCTTTGCAGCAATGAATGAATGAATGAATGTTACACTTATATAGGAAACCGGAGTCCTCGGAGGAAACCCACACAGACATGGGGAGAACATGGAAACTCCGCTCAGATGTGGACTCGAACCCAAGACCTCAGCGCTGAGAGGCAAACGTGCTAACCAGCAGCAATAGCTGCAACTGGACGTATCCGGCAACTGTTCTTTAACCATTTTTTGGTATAATGACTTGTGTGCGTAGGGTTGTTATTTTACTGCATGACCCACCTTCTCTTGAGATTCAGTTCATGGAGAGATGTACTGCCCACTCACACCTGATTGTCATCCCAGTGATTGAAAACACCTGACTTTAATTTCACATTCAAATGAACTGCTAATCCTAGAGGTTCACATACTTTTGCCACTCACAAATATGTAAATCACTCAATAAATAAATGATCAAGTCTAATATTTTTGTCTCATTTGTTTAACTGGGTTCTCTTTATCTACTTTTAGGACTTGTGTGGAAATCTGATAATGTTTAGGTCATATTTATGCAGAAATTATTTATTATAAATAGAAAATTCTAAAACAGTTCACAAACTTTTGAGCACCACTGAAGGCTTTAGTACAGCTGCTAGAAGTTCAGCAGAAATTTAGTATCAAAAGAAGAGAAATATTGTGAATATATGATTTGAGCTAGCATTAGTGCTATAGCACTAGTTTCAGTTTCATGAGTAAAAATACTTCTCTGCAAGTGAATATAAGCTCTAAAAAATATGTATTTATTACAAATCTTACAAATTACTCCTCAAAGTCGTGACATTGTACATTCATTATGCAAAATTTGATGGCTGTTGGCCAACACTGATTATTTTTGAGCTTTTTAATTGGCAGAGCTACATCTCAGATGGTTGATTAATTAATAAAAATACCTTTAGGTGAATCGACTAATGAAATATGAATTTATATATAGAGACCCGAAGAGCACAAATATTTTCTGGTTGTGCAAATGATGAGAACATTATGAAGATGTGAAGACAAAAATGAGCGTAACCACGGAAGCACTGAAAAATGTGTGATTTGAATGTGACTCAGTCTGGTCTCCAATTAGTAACAGCACACACTCTAAAATACACTATTAATTACAGAGTCTATTAAACTAATCAGTTCACTGCTCATGTCACATGTCACACTCTAATTACAGATATGACTGTAATCATGAGTGTGGAGGCTCAGAGTAGAATTAATTAAAGAAACAAATTGTTCCTCATTTGGAGGGAGAAGCCGATTAAAGACATGAAACAAACAGCTCTCAGGCACGACTCACTCAACTCTCTATGAACGGTTTCATAAAAACATGAACATGAGAATTATTGGAACTGCAGTTTAAACTTTCATATTTGTACAATAAAAAGTGTTTATTTTGTGTTTTGTTCCAGCTATTAAAAGTATTTGCAATCAATTAATGTAGTGAAATTCATAATTCAATAAAGCACTACTGATGACTAGTACATATTGACACATACAGTACGTACACATAAACTGATGAGTTAAAAGCACTCATAATATTAATCATCTTGTGACAACAGCACACATGAAGGTCTAGGATATATTAGATAGTAAAAGAACAGTCATGTCTTGTGGTGGGCATGTTGGATGTGGGAGAAATGGGCAGGCATGAAGACCTTAACGATTTTAACATGTACCAGATTGCTGTAATCAGACAACTGGTTCACAGCAGCTCTAAAATAACAAGGCTTGTGGGGTGAATTGTGGTCTATAACTACAGATAGGGGCCTCCAAATGTGGTGGCTCCACCTAGCAGCTTGCAGGACATAACTTATAGGATCTACTGCCAACATTTTGCTGCCAGATACTACAGGGCACCCTCAGAGGTCTTATATAGTCCCCAACTGGGCAACTCAGAGCTGTTTTGAGGGCATGAAGAGTACCAACAGCATATTAGTCATATTAGCATATTGATAATAATGTTCTGGCTCATTTGTGTACATACTGTGCACATAGTCATGTAAGTATTGACCATAATCAATAAGTTATGTTTGGGGTGAGATACATTTGATACAAACAAGTCACTGATATTTCAGCAAAGTTATGAATGTACTGATACACGTGTCATACATGTGTTTACTCGGTCTTGTAATAATAGTTATACGATTATACTGATT
>BRDA01002471.1:9879-37865 GCA_036984385.1 Crenuchus spilurus
TGAGAAATCTCTGCTTTACTGACAGCAGTCTTCAATACGGTCTCTTTTTATAGTCCATCACAGACACTCCCTGCATTGGAAATTCAGTGTGCGTACACATCCTCATCAAAGCACATAAAAGTGAAAAATGAAAACGGATGCTTCGGGAGCCTGGAGCACAGAGGTTTATTAGCAAGACTGATAATATCATGAACTTTCCGGCCTTCTATTTAAACATCGCAATATTAGTGGATGTTTTAAGGCGCTTTTATTCTGTTGGACAGCAGGCACAGTAAGATGGATAGGTGATAAAGCTCTAGCTATTAAAGGCAGTGAAAAGTAGGAGGCCGTGGTTGATTCACTCAAGCAAAAATTCTGGAAAACTGGAAGTACCGTATTGGTTCAATTTACTAGATTCTAATGATCTACGATACGTGATGATGTTGACTATAAGGCCATTTCTCCACATATATTTTGTATTATACACTCTGTCTTTAAAATATGACTTTCCACAGCCATTAAAGTATTTTAGAAAGATTGATCATCAGGCTTAGATGTTTCTACAGAGCACATTTGCTCATTTGATGGACCGTTACCAGATAACATTTGCTTATTGTTGGGTTTTCTTGGACATAACATTAAAGTACCAGCATTATCTTGTTTGCATAACGCTAGCTGACCGTGGCTTTAATTCCCCAAAAGCAGCATCAGCATATTTGACTGAAGTATGCCTTTAAGTAAGAACATGGTGCCTTCAAATGTACTGCTGTGAACCTCGGGATTGATTTAATGGTGTGAAATGTGATCTGAAGAAAGGCAGCTCAGTCTCATGCAGAATATCTGATTACCCAGTGAAGCAAATTGGAAAACCTCAAGGGGCATCCATTCCATAAACTAACAAAGCAGCTGATCGATAAATGCTTGGCAGTGCTTATCACCAGAGGTATCTGTGATGAGATGTGTATACAATCAATAAGGCAGCACACAGTGCACCTCATGTAATTCTAATAGAGATAAGGGAACACTAGTGACATCCTCACTTTCATCTAGTTTAAATTGGAGGAAGCATAAGATTATAAGCCTGTTTTTTAGAGCACACCTTTAAAATTGGTTCTTCAAGCATTCTTTAATGGTTATAGAGCCAGGACAACTGGACAACCTACTGTATATGCTTCTTTAGGGGATCTTTATTTTTAAAATGTCATACGGTACCCAAAAATCTGATTTTGCACAATATAGGGCAGTCTTTGGTATGACATTCAATATAATTATTTTCAGATAATTTACATACAAAACACATTTAACAATTATTCAAAGCATTAGCTGTCATTGATGGGCATTTTAAGATGTGGTCAAATGCTAAACTTTATTTATCCTCTTTTTTCAGATCCTGGCCATAATATCCATCCTGTTCATCATCCTGTCCACTATCGCCCTGTCACTCAACACCTTACCTGAGTTACAAGTCATCGACGAGTTCGGACAGTCAAACGACAACCCCAACCTTGCTCATGTAGAAGCAGTGTGCATAGCATGGTTCACAATGGAGTACATTCTGCGGTTTCTGTCTTCCCCCAACAAGTGGAAGTTCTTCAAAGGCCCTCTCAATGTCATTGATCTACTGGCCATACTGCCGTACTATGTCACCATATTCCTTACGGAATCAAACAAGAGCGTACTCCAGTTCCAGAATGTACGCCGGGTGGTCCAGATATTTAGGATCATGAGAATACTCAGGATCTTGAAATTGGCCAGACACTCAACAGGCCTTCAGTCTTTGGGTTTCACTCTCAGAAGAAGCTACAATGAACTGGGCTTACTGATATTGTTCTTAGCCATGGGAATTATGATCTTCTCCAGTTTGGTGTTCTTTGCTGAAAAAGATGAAGATGCTACAAAATTCACCAGTATTCCAGCATCCTTCTGGTGGGCCACAATTACAATGACAACAGTGGGTTATGGAGACATCTATCCCCAAACACTTCTGGGTAAAATAGTAGGTGGGCTTTGCTGCATTGCTGGGGTGTTGGTGATCGCACTGCCCATCCCCATTATTGTGAACAACTTTTCGGAGTTCTATAAAGAGCAGAAGAGGCAGGAGAAGGCTATCAAGCGTAGAGAAGCACTGGAGAGGGCTAAGAGGAATGGCAGCATTGTTTCGATGAACATGAAGGATGCTTTTGTGCGTAACATGGAACTGATGGATGTCGTGATAGAAAAGACTGAAGAGAAGACTTCCGATAACCACCTTTCCCCAAGCAAATGGAACTATCAAAAGAGCACAGACTCAATCACCAAACCATATGATGCTAAATATCAAGAAGTGGTTCAGTTGGGATCTCCAGAGCGAGTGATCAAGCCAGAGTCAAGCCCTCAACGACTGAACGCAAAATCTCTGGAGCAAATGTACAACCAGATGACAACTACTCCTGCTGCTGCAAGCACAGGTGCATTGATCCCAAAAGGGGGCAGCAAGCTAGGAAGGGAGGAGAGGCTGGAGATGAAGGTTGTTCACTCAGAACCAGTTCTGAAGGATCGTCCTATCACTGATATCAGAAGCCTGTCAAGTATTGACAGCTTCGCAAGCTGCACCACAGATGTTAGCGAAGTCGAGAAAACTGCTTTGCTCCCCAATGTGACTGGGATGCATTCAAGACACCCTCGTGCCCCACCTCCTCTTGACCTAAGCCAGATCAGTGCCCTGGATATACGGGCATCTGAAAAGGCAAAGCAGCCCACCATCATTAAGGAGGGTCTCTACGAGTTTGTCCAGTACAAGCCAGAAAGCAGCACCCTCTCTCAAGGAGAGGAGAACCAAAGCTTTGACATGAGCAGTGAAAACATCAAAAGTTCTCCAAGAACAACCCCAAACAACCCAATCAAAACCAAGGGTCTCAAAGTCAATTTAAGTGAGTCTGGAGAGGAAGGATCATCCAGCCTGCATCTGGTAGTAACCGATGACACTGCAACCCTTACACCACAGTCGTGGCAAAGCCCAAAGTCTCCAAGGAGAAGTTTTGAAGGGGAAGGGGCAACAAAGTCCCCAGGTTTTGTTCCATCCTCCGGCGAAAGTCAGAGAGGGAAGAACCATATCGATAGGCCAGTCGCAGTATCTCCCGCCTCACCTAAAACTGCTTTGAATTGTTCTCCTGGCATGGGTGGTGCCAGCAGCATGGAGGGGGCTTCGGAAAGCAGTCAAAGTGCAAATAAGGTCATCAACCATCTCCTATCGCCTGATATCCTCAAATCAACAGGGGATGCAAACCTTTCACCTCCATGTGAAACTAGCATGTGATGCTAACAGAGGTGTCAACCTTTGGAGATACACACAGACTGAGGACAAGTGATATATAATAAGCACTGGAAGAGGAACACTGACGTTCCAGGGTAGTGAAGAGGACGTTCTTTAGCTTGCAAGGCAAAAGATGTCTACAAGTGTGCTGCTTATCACTGATGGACTGCACTTCTGCAGAGGAAGGGGCTCAGGTTACACACACATTAACGGCACTGTGTGCTGGCCTGTTTATTTCAGAAAGGGAGGACGACAATGAACGTTTTTTGTTTTTCCTTTTTATATGCTTCATTTGTTTGGATCAACTGGTCTGAAAACAGCAGTGGTGTTGTACTCCAGATCGATCAGAGAAAATGACAATACAGACTTAACATGACATTAGGTCTCCTCACAACAGATTGGATGAGGCAAGCATTAAAGGTTTCAGTCATAGCCTCAAAACAATCCATTCACTGCAAAAAGTGCTACCTGTGTATGCAAATGAGTTCACAGCACTGAAACGCTCTTACAAATATGCCTTCATGAGTTTATTTGGTGAATTCTTGTTGTGTGCTATGCCTCAGAGGAAGGATTTGAGGCAATATGCAGAATTCACCTCCCTGTTATAAGTAGCTCACCTGCCCTTATTTAAGCCCACTCGGCCCATCACAGAAGACGGAAAATAAAAAAAAAATTAATAATTAAAATATATTTGCTAGCATGTTAGCATTCATATGATCGGCATATATTAGCCTACAGATGTTTCATCATTTGGTGGAAACAATGCACGTACAAGTTACACTGATTGTCCAGCACGTTTTTTTTTACACTGTGGACAAGAAAAAAGACTTTCTGGAGTTGAGATGAAAGGATCATTGCTGTAATTTGTGTTGCCTTTTATTCATAAACATCTGGGAAAAGAATAAGTTGCTAATTAGAGAAGCACTGAATGTTTGACAGCAGCACCCTCTGCTGGGGATGAGGAGATTGGCACTTTATATTTATATATAATAGCATGAGATGAAGATAATTCACTGTGGAATGAATGTGTTTATTGTTAATTTAGTTTTATGTGGTGTATGAAATGACTGCCATATTACACTGGAAAGACTTCACAAAGCTCAGCTGCTTCATAGGCACAAGAGTTAAATATTTTTGGGGGCTACACAATATGTATACATGGCGTGCTATGGTCTGCAACAACTGACCAGAGGTTCTTGCTTCTTTTTTTTAAAAGAACTTTTAGGCAGGAACATATTTCCTGTATTGAGAATTAAATTATGCGTGCCTTTTCATAAATATTTATGAGAAGGCGTCAAGATATTTGGCTTTGTTCGTATCTGTACAGACAATTCTACTTTTTATAGAGTAAAATATGCAAGTACAATTAAGTTCTCAGGTTTTGTATTATAACTTGAAAAGCACTAATCATATGGCTTCTTTCCTTCTTAGACAGTTTATTTTGCAACACGTCTCATGTATTCATTATATTCATGTGAGGGGGCAAGAAAACTCAGTAGCTCAAAACATATCCCAAAAGCAACTATTAGTCTTCATATTTACAATGCAAGATTGATTCCATCAGCCATTAAGAGGTGAAAACCTCTCTTAATGGATATATAACCTGCACAACGTAGACTACAGCGAACTTGACAAACTGGAAACTGTCATTTCTGCATTTACTCTCATGCTGATGTCTTTTTTTCCCCTCAAGTTCAGTTGGTAGTTTTGTGGCAGTGGCAAGTAGTCATTTCTATTGTACAATTAACTTGAACATAGTGACTGGATTGTTCCAAACACAGTGAACTACCATAAAAAGACCAAATAAATGTCTAAATATCACACATTTGATTTGACTTCCATTATGAAAATGTGTACTTTTCTTGTTACAACAAATTAAGTGTAGGTCGGCTATGATCTTAACATTTTTTATAATAGCAATCTGATATTAGGCTGAATTGTTCTATTTAGCAATATACCGTGCATCTGAAAAATATCTAAATTTAGTTTGTGTTTACACGTTGACATCACACCATTGTTTGATCCATTACGGCTTACAGCTAATAATCAGAAATCCAGTACCTCTCAAATCTATTTTATTTGAAGCTTAATTTATCAAGTTATAGCAACATTAAAACAATGGCAATTTACATGCAATTAATATAAAATTATATTCCCCCCCAATATTTGGACATTAGATATCAAACTTTCTATAAAACTTGAAACACCCAGTTAATGCATTTTTTTCGCCTTTTTATTATACTTTCCGCCAACTAAGGAAAACATTTCTATTTAACATTACTCTATATACTCCAACAATCTGCATACAAAAAAAAATTATATATGTCCCTAAATTTTGCATATTGGTCAAAAATTAGACCCTCTTCCTGTGGAGTGCGTGGCTTGTGTCTCGGCACATGGCGTGTGTATTTTGTTAAGCATGCAACAAGTTTACATTACTTATTATATACTGCTTTAAAAAAAAAAAAAAAAGCTGCATTCACGGCTGGCAAAAAATTTAAGCAAGGCTGCAAGAAATGAGAGAAAATGCGAGTGTGTGTGACAGAAAATGAGCGTGTTAACTAAAAAGCAAAACATCCAGGGGTGGGGGAAAAAAAAAAAAAAAAAAAAAAGGCTGGCGATTACATGGAAGTTACTAAAAAAAATTACATAAAAATTCCCCAAATACTGTATTACCTTCTAAAGTTAGGGTACGCAGCTTATTCAGGCGAGTGGATTTGTGTATATACGATAATAGCACTGAAAATAGATTAATAGCAATTCTCAATAACTGACAGGCTTAATTAAATGAAACTTTAGTCATGATGTCTCAATGAGTTTTAAAAATCCTAATTTCAGCTTTGAATGTTAAAAGCTGCTTTAGGTTCCAGCACCAGTATTTACTGCATACATCTTAATCAGCCAAATAAGTGTTCAGAGCTGCATTTCATCGTTTTTCATTTCAAAATAACTGCAATGGCTACAATGTTGCACACATTCATTATGGTCTGCGGTCCATTAATCTGCTAAGAGGAGCAGATTCTGAAACCCAATCTTCAGTGGGCTCCCTTCAGCTCAAATATTAGAGGAGAATAAGTGAACTGGGAGAAATCTACTGATCAGTATTTACATTATTCTCTTCATTCTCGTGTATATACAACTACTGTCCACTAGGTGGGGTCATTTGACAACAAAACTGAGGAAGTTCACCAAGTTGATCACTGAGAACTGTTACACACAAACACATTAAGAAAGCAGATACATAAAAAACAAGAGACGCAGTGGGTTTTAAAAGTTTATTTTCATTTGGTGGAAAAATGTCTCCGTACGCCTGTCGAGAAAAATAAAACAGTTTTAGGTTAGAAAACTCAAAAAACACAATCACTGAATTACTTTCTCCAAGGTGAGCTTTGCATTAACAAGTCCCTACTTTCTGCTTCAGACAGAGGAGATGTTTTGAACCAGAGTTAAAAGGTCAGTACATCAAAATACAGGATTTATTTTTATTTGCTGGACAAGACTGATCCTTTGAGAGTTGTGGTCAATGACATTTCCCAAAATTCTACATCTATGGGTACTGATATGTGATGAGCATATTCTGGAAATCCATTTAAATCATTAATTAGGCGGTAATTTCAATGCACGTCTTAAATGATGTGAAATCCAGATTTTGCTAAATAGCACTTACTGCAGGTACAACAGCTTATTTGAAACAATTTGAGTGGAATTAAAATATTAAATGTTAAGTTAAAACCAAAAGGGTTTAATAAGTTTGGTTTACTCAGAGTTAAACTTGTTTTTTTAAACCCAATTTTCTCCTCAATGCGTTTGGTATACTAACTCATCCATTTGTTGACTCTCTCCATCACTTATGTCTGACTCTAGGAGGGCGCGGACTAGCACTAGCCTCCTCCAATGCATGTGAAGTCAAGCTCCGCCTCTTTTTGTACTGCTGCCGATACATCACCGCCAGGCAGCCAACGCGCTTGGAGGAAAGCGCAGGATCTCCAATTCTGATGGTTGCCTGGCAGACATGGCCTCTCTCGAGCCTCGGCTGCCAATGGCAAGCAGAATGATCGGGATTCTAAATTGCGATCCTCAGATCATAGCGGCGCCGCATTAGTCCGCCGAGTCACTTGGGAGGCGGCCAAGATAAGTTTTTGGCTTAACATCTGATGAGCCATAATTAATCACAATCACATGGATGGTGCATTTAAAAAAATATTAAATTACAATGACTACACTGTGAAAGAGTTTAATACCAACTTTTTAAAGCATCATTAAAAAAATAAAATAAATCAAGGACCAGGACCGAAATAGACAACTAATGTGAAAGAGCCATCTTGATTACATCTTAAATTACTAAAGAATATTAATGGAACTGTAACAAGATAATGTAATTCGATTTTTAGCTATTCCCTATGAACAAAATGCTTAAATTTAAATGATCCTTCTACAAGATGCTGCTCACCACGTGCGGTCTTAGTTCATCCTCCTGATCAGCCTGTTGATCTGATCTTCACGGTTTCCAGCATCACCTCCCTCCACAAAGTGAGTGGTCTTCTTGTTCATGCCTCCACGAGGAGAGGACAACTTGAATGGCCAGAGGAAGTTGTTGGCAGCTTTGAAGTTCTTTCCAACCGTGTAGATCTCATGGATCAAATCTTCGATGCAGATGATTCCAGTGCGGCCTGTTGGAAAAAGTACATTTTGCAAATGTATAAATTACTCATTTTCTCACCACGCTGTGATGTATTTTAGCAAAGCATCCAGACAAGCTGAGCATTTAGACATTAACCATCTGGAGTTGGGAAATTCCGCAAGAACATTCAACACAGCAAGATTTTATCCTAGAAAATAAAAACTAAACATACCCCGGAAACCTTAAAGGGTCTATTTTTCAAATATATATAGCTTGAATCTAAATATATTTTTTGATATTTGAGAGAGGAGCTTAAAGCTAAATAAGATGTTTTCAGAGCGAGTCAGACAGTTTAGCATTTTTTCCCTGCCAAATTATGCAATCTGTCATTCATATATGACATAATTCAGGACATTCCATTGGTGGATTACTGGCTTTGGAATGTGAACTTGAACAAAAGACCTCTCATCTCACATCTCATACAATCTAGGAACCACTGAGTGAGTCAAACACGTCAACACAGTTACGCTTTAGAACTAAAACCACATACAATTTCTAAAAACTGTAACGAGCAGTGTGTAGCCAACACCTCCGTTTATTCAGTTCTGAGCTCAAAAGTCTTGGCTAGAAATGTTTAGTGTGTTTTTTCACAATATATCAGCACATCTGAAAACAGGTTTTTGGAAAGTTTAAGTTTAGAGCAGATTTAATCAGAATATAGATTTATGACTCACTGTTTTGACACTGTTGTTGCTGAGTTTGTGCTGAACAAAAGTCTGTGCAACACTTTGGGGGGAAAAATTGATGGGTTTAATTCGTAAAAAAAAAAAAAAAAAAAATTTTAAGGCATGTCGGACTACATCAGTGTCCGAAATACCCTCCGAGTCCAGAGGGTTAATGATAACTAATTATTGGTTTATATTTCTCCCAACCCACTGACAAAATTTGCACCCTTTCTAGAAGCAAGTCACATTGAATTATTATGAAATGGGCTGTGATAAGATATGCATCAACAAGGTAAAAATTCTAATTTTTTTTTACTTGACACTTGAGTAAAATCAATTTTTTAGGATGTCTTGATAAAAAATTAAGCAAAACAAATACCAAGAAATCAATGAGTATATATAAAAAATAAAAATGTATCCTGGTTTTGTTGGGAGTGACCGTCTACTGTCCAGTGAAGGCTTTCTACTAGGGGGGGATTGGACACTATAAAACGCCAGGCATTAGACATGGTACCAATACGTTCATGTTTAGAGTCTTATTCTATTGGCAATACTTCTCTACAGGGACTAGACAAGCTGTGCGTACACATTTGTACATCTGTGTTAGTAATGGGTGCAACTTAAAGTAGATGAACACATTCATTAGCAGGTTTGGCCACAAAGATTTGGACATTGGGTGTCTATTGGGTTACTAGTTGGGGGAACCACACCTTTAAATTTCCAGCACATTCAGTCTGCATGGCCAACAATCAAGTGCACTACAGTAGTTGACAACAGCACCCATGACATACATGCAAAAACTCTTTAAATAGAATACTTACGAAGGGACCCCTCAATGAGTGAGTTGTCCGTCAGAGGGATGCGCTTCTTATTGATCTTGCCGTATCCACGCTTGTAGATCAGCTCACGAACAGACTTCAGGTTGGGATAACTGCAAAACAAAATGACTTTAACCCACAGTATAAACCAGATATCGGCATTATGAACGTACAGATTTATACACATGCATATTTTATAGAATTCACAAATTCAAAACAAGAGCCATCCTCACTCACCCCCAAGCAATGTAGGGCTCTGCGATTCTGAGCATGTTGATGGAGGCCTTGTTGAGCTTGACAAAAACGCCGTTGAAGATCTGGCGGAGACGCAGGAGCTGCAGAACTTTACGCACTTTGGGGCTGACACCGTTGATGCTGCAGAGAAAGGCAGTACAGTAAACGGCATAAAAACACCTCAACAGGCGGAAAAAGCATTGGCATTCAGGTATACGGTGGTTTCAGAGGAATTGGCTTATTTTTCAGAGTTATCACCATAGTCGATAAGACGGGGAAAAAAGAGCAACATCATTAACCACCGTCACAAGGTAAAGCAACACCTCAACCAAAAACGCTCCTTTTTAAAATGTTGACATGACCGTCCAATGTGTCATTCACCAACAGTCACAAAAGCATTTTTGGGGAAAACATTGCTTTCAAGTTACACATCCTGTAAGTTCTTACCCTCTAATCCTGATAACAAAGGCCAGTTTGGGCTCAGCTGGGACGTAGAAATTTCCTACTGCGCGAGCCATCCTGTTCATGCGGATCTGACTCCTGTACATCTGCCTGTATTCCTTGTGATAACTCTCTGCTCTCTTGAAGATGAGTTTCCTTGTGGCTATGTCGTTCTGACAGAAAGTCATACAATTAGCTTCCAAAAATTAAAGAGGTCAGAGCATCACACACTGAGCTTTTAGAGTTGCAATGTTTAAATTTGGCAATCAATTCTACACTCTAAACATTACTCTACTGTGTCACCAAATTTTACTGCATTTTGTTGAATACTCCACTCTGTTTGTTTTTAAAAAGATGTTATCAAACTGCCAATAAACATTCGTTTTTAGTTTACAGTCAGAGAATCGATTTGGTGTTGATATAATTGATATCAGTATCAAAATTCCGATATTGCAACAAGCCTAATTGTCAAGCCATTTTCACTAAAAACGCTCACCACCACATTGAGGCCTTGTCCACACGTAGCCGGGTATTTGAATAAACGCATATATTTTTATGCGTTTGGGCCTTTCATCCACAAGCAAACGCAGTTTTACACCACCAAAAACGAATGATTTGCATTTTTGCGTCTGATTGGCTGACATGGGCGTTAGCTTTGTTACACACTGCCATCTATGCGCTTGGCGTCTTTATGACAACACTCTACGGCGTATTAATGCGGATGAAAACTTTTCTTAAAACGATCTCGTGTGTATGATATTTTTGAAAACGATGTAGGGGAGATATTCGTTTTTATAAATACCCAGCTACGTGTGGACTAGACCTGAGCCACATGATTACTCGACCAAGTCAGATGCAGCATAAATGTTCACCCTCAATATATAGCCAATATACAGCTCATCTGAGCCACTTACTCTTCTCTGAACCAGCCTGGCCTTGGCACGCATAGCTTCGACCATAGCATGGTGCTTCCTCTTCTTCAAGAGGCTTTCAGGAACCGAGGGAACCTCCTTCTGCTCCCTTTAAAAGAAAAAAAAAGCAGTTAAATAATTGCTTACATGATCAACACTTGGCAACATTTTCTTCCTGACAGTGGTCTGAAGAGGTTCAACCAACCAGCCCTGAGACTCAGACTACTGGGATACATAGTTTGTTTTGGCTTCTCTGTGCATCTCTAAGATACTGCAACTAAATAGATCATTTAATATAGGCTCACACTGTTAGTCTTTATACTTGTTTGCTCTGCTGAGTTGGTGAAATTCTGGCTGATACAGATGCCACACTACAGCTGTGGCCAAAAGTTGTCCCAAACAGTCTAAAGGGGGCTTTATCAAATAAAATAACTTTACACCAGTGCTCTGCAGTTGCTTCAGACTGTTTGGGACATCTGGAATAATTATTGTCTGGAGAAGAAAAGCTGAGCGCTACCGAGCGCGCTGTGCAACGTCAATAGTAAAGCATCCTGAGATCATTCATGTGTGGGGTTGCTTCTCATCCACAGGAGTGGGTTCTTTCAATTTTGCCTCAGAACACTACCATAGATAAGGAACATCAAAAGATCCTCCAACAGCAAATTCTTCCAATGATCCAGGAGGTTTTTAGATGGGCATAAAAACCCAGAAACTATGAACTCCAAGCACCAATTAGGCACGAATGGGTTGCCATCACTCAAGATTTTACCCAGTAGCTGATATCCAGCATGCAGAGGTGAATTGCAGAAGTCTTAACTTAAAGTGGAGTCAACACTGTAAATAACGCTTACAATTGTACTTAATTATAGCATATAAACATTGGACAAAAAGTTCTGAAAAAACGGAGGCAGCACACTTTGTGAAAACCAAGGTGTGCGCCATTCTCAACTTTTGGCCACAATTGTACCCAAGCGTGATGTGGGAACATCTAGGCTAGTTGGATTGCACGTTAGTGCACCACCAGCAACAAGATGGATGGATACAATCAGAGGAATCAAGTCATTAACCCTTAAGACCCAAATACAAGACGTTGTGGAGTCAGAAATAGTGTTTTGATATTTTTGTTCTGTTCTATGGATGCCCATTCCAAACACTTAAACAGCACTTATTTCTAAAAAAGTATTCTCGTCATTATTTTGAGATACTAAGTCACCACCATCTCAAAACAATGACCTAGCAATTCAATAAAAGCAAAACTTATTTTTTGATTGATTGATTTTATACATTTTAAGTGGCAGAAACTGACTTTGAAAGTGTCCAGTTTGATACAGAAGTCGTGAACGTGGCAATATCTAGACTAGATCAAATTTTCTGACATTTTACCTTCTTGAAGCATCTGATACAGCGTTAACTCAGGTGTGCTAAAGCTTGAAACCTCTGAACTGTTGCAGGAGGGATGCAGGGCTAAAACTCAACAAATATCTTCAAAAAAACAAAGGAATATGCCTTAAATGATCACTATAAAAGTCTTAAATACAGTACGTACACCCTTTTATCATAAACGTGCCCCGGGAGACTTGCTAGCCGGTGATGTTCCATTAGCAAGACAACACAGCACCAACGCTTTTTCGCTATCTATAGGACAGAAACCACTCTTTAACAAAGTAGTCTATAGGTATACGTACTGTTATACACTTTCACTCATACAAGCAGAACACATACAGGCACGCACCTTACAGGCCACACGCTACATTACAAGCCCCACACACCGATTATACTTTTAACATTTACACGTCTTTTATTTCATCAATGACAATTTTCACTTGGCAATATGTACGTGTGCTTCGACTATAGTCTCTGATCGAGAATATCCCGAAAGAAACAGCTCTGACACCGATGTTTTAAGATTTAAATATCAAGACATATAACTTACGTTTCGTCCGCCATTATCCCTACAGTGAAAGAGGGCTTCACGCATGCGCGTCAGACATCTTATAAGGCCTCCATCTACACTTCCGGTCAGAAGTTAGATAGTTTTAATAGTGCCTGAATTGCTTTTAAAACAAAGTAAAAATATATACTCAATATAAATATAAAGTAAATATAATTAATATTTAGTTTTACAGCAATTATGTATGGAAGACGTTTTTCCAGCACTAAAAATAAAAAAATATTTAGAACCGATTTTTTTTGGCCAAGAGAACGTTCGTCATTATTTTATTGATTATTTTGAGATATGTAAAGTATTTTTTGTGACATTATAACATACAAAGTCATTATTTACATCATTTACATCACGAAATAACACATAATTTATCAAAATTATGAGGTCATATATCAAAATACTCACATAGCAATTAACTTAATAAAAATAAAGAATATTAATGTAAGATTATATATTTGGTTAACTTTATCATCTGATTTATAGTTAATGAAGAAGAGTTTGGGGACAACTTCTGTTTTCCTCATTGATCATTTTTTTTGTATTCTGTCCAGTTTGTAGTTTTCAGATTTGAAATGAGGACGTTTCTTTTGTAAGGGGGGGAAGTAGTGTAATATTATATATTTGGTTAACTTTATCATCTAATTTATAGTTAATGAAGAAGAGTTTGGGGACAACTTCTGTTTGTTCATTGATTCTGTTTTGATTGCTCTGGTCTGTTGGCGACAGTCTCACACACACACACACTCTCAGACTCGGTTGTGAATTGAGGTGGTCTGGAGAAGACGAGAACGGGTAGTGTAGCTGCTGCGGCGGATGAAATTGAAGAGTATATAAAAGTATTAAGAACGAACTCATTTGTTGTGTGCTTGCTCCCTTTCACCCACGTTTACTCTCAGGATAGAGGGTTACAATAATTAGGATAAAAAAGAAGTTTCGGATTGTTTTCTTTTTCCGATTTAAGGGCCAAAAATAGGCTTCCACACACGTCTGTAAACACAAATTTGCATTTTCCCCCCAAAAAATATATTGCAAAAAAATATGCAAAACAAGTTTGAGATACATAAAATATATTACAATAAATTCACTTATTTAAATATAAAATTAACTAACTGTATGAATAATAAATAAACACAAGAAACAAAAAAGTATTCTCGGTCTTATAAAAGATTGGAGTTTCGCTGATGATATGTAAATCAGATGTAAGGGGCATATACGTGTGTGTTTGTTAAGTCATTATTTCGAGATTTAATCTAATATTATTTTGATATGTTTTCTCAATAATAATATATAATATAATAATGTTCTCGCATGCTGCCGCATTTCTAAACAGTTAAATAGCAATTCATTTAATGATTAAAAATTCTATAATTATTAGATGCTGATTTTCAAATTCATAGTTTTTTTCCGTTTCCAAGACTTCCACAGACGAAGAACAAATGGGAAACATTTTTTTGTCCGTTGTGTTGCGCTTGCTGTTAAGTTCCGCTGATTTACAAATCACCATCTGGACCTATCGTCACCGGAAATGATGTATAAATCAGAGCGGGTGGGTTGAACGTCTCCGTTACGTCCCTCATATTTACGTTTACGCAAAACAGGCAGGACTTAAAAGTTAGATTTTGGGTTTCTCTGGATCAGAACTGCGTCCGAACGCAGAACTTGCTGTTTATTTTTCAGTGACAGCAATTTTAACCAAGCTTTGACTTTGCAGAGGACTTTTCTTTGCGGTGTTAAAGCAGCTAACTCACCAACTAGTAGCTTACCTGACTTACCTGAGCAGCTTCCAGGTGTGCTTGAAGTCTTGAAGATGAACATCGTCGCTGAGCTGTTTGTGGTGTCTTTTAAAGTAATCTGGTCGTTTGTTTTGGCCGGTGCTAAATGGCTGGTTAAGCCTCGCCAGAAGAGTGTGGAGGGTCAGGTGTGTGTTGTCACCGGGGCTGGGAGTGGACTTGGGCGGCTGTTTGCAGTCGAGTTTGCCCGGAGAAGGGCCACCTTGGTCCTCTGGGACATCAACCGAGAGGCCAACGAGGAGACTGCGGAGATGGTGAGGGACATCTACAGAGGGATGACCCCTTCTAAAGGTACAACCTATGATCTGTTGGATCAGCCTAGACATGTTTGTAGTTAAAAAGCTTGTTTTTTTTTCATTTAGAACTGGAGCTGTGAAGCTAACATTGCTAACAGACACTGTAACTCAATAGTAACCTAAATAGCTAAAAATATATCTCAACTTATGTCTCTTAAGGTGTCACAGATTAGTTGCTGTGGTTTAGGACACTGAATATGAAACTTCTCTGTTTGTAGGCTGCTGCTAACCAACATTACTACTCAGTAGTCACCTAAATAGCTCTGTCAAAATATCACCAAACCCATATCTGGATCTTAATGAGGTCTCACAGATTAGCTGATGTGGTTTAGGACACTGAAAATGAAGCTTGCTCTGTCCGTAAGCTGTTATTAACCAAAATTAGAACTCAACAGTCACCTAAATAGGACATTTACAATGAAGCTTTCTCTGTTTGTAGCCTTTTCAGATGGTGTCCAGGACTTGCCTTTGTTCCAGCCCAAGGTTTACACCTACGTGTGTGATGTGAGCAGGCGCGAGAGTGTGTATTCGACAGCAGAAAAGGTGCGAAGAGAGGTCGGCAATGTCACGGTCCTCATCAACAATGCTGGAGTGGTCTCGGGACACCATCTCCTTGAATGTCCAGATGAACTGATTGAAAGGACCATGATGGTCAACTGTCATGCCCATTTCTGGGTGAGCATGCTGGTTACATTGCACCATGAAGCAGAAACAATACAACATAGTGGTGTTAATGATATGGCTGATTGGTGTATACTCAATATATGGGTGGAAGGAAGCTAACTAATGTGTCATTGTGCTTTACAGACCACCAAGGCCTTTTTGCCAAAGATGCTGGAGCTGAATCAAGGACATATTGTGACTGTGGCCAGCTCACTGGGTCTGTTCACCACTGCTGGTGTGGAGGTAAGTGACCCATGTGCTACTGATGGAATTCTACAAATTCATGCGATGGCTGAGGAGAACATCTGGAACCAAACTGTTCTTCAAACTAGAGCATAATATCAAACTGTTTTACTAGACCTTTGACAGTATATGAGTGGCTGGTAGATTATTATTATTATTAGGTAGTGTTAAGCTGATTCTGACTCCTGGTGAGCATATCAATAGTGTTTCTCCAGAACGTTCTGTATTCAAGTTTCTTAATTTTTGTAATGTTTACTCAAATTATCCAAAACCTTACATGGGGCATATTATGCAATACTCAGTTTCTGTGTCTTTTTGTATTTCCACTTGGGTTTCTACTGCTCCTATAAACACTCCAAGCACCATCCATTAGCTTTCTGTCAGTCAATTATAAGATTTTGGTGTCAGGAATTATATGCTTCTATGAGCTGTTTGATGGCTTCCTTATTGTAACATCACAATAAGGAAATTAGCATAGAACTGACCTGGCACCACCCCTCACTGGTCAACCCCCACCAGAGCCTCACAATACGCCACTGTGTTCTGTCATTTTCATGTGTGGTAAACCCTCAGCTTAAACACTGGTGTTGGGGTGTGGCCAGCAACAGCTTATTTGCATAAAAGTGACCGCGCCCTTAAACGGCACATTCTGAAAGGGATTGAAATTGCCAGGAACAGAGCTCACACTTTATGTGAAAGTGATTTTGTGCAAAAAAACTTCATGAACATGTCTTGTATAGCCCATAAACATATTCTAATGTGTTTAAAAGAATTATAATATGTCCCCTTTAAAGCTTAAAAAGCTTGAAATATGTCTTATGTGTGTAAAATGACAGTTTACCTTTTTTTAAATTAAACTACTAACTCACACACACACACTTCTTCACTATATTTACAATTTTGAAGATGCACTAGTATTCCAAAACCACGATTGGTCACCATCAGACATGGATTTTATACCCTTATTCACTATTAACTTCACATGTGATGTGTTGTCATGTTTATTGCAGGATTACTGTGCGAGCAAGTTCGGTGCCATCGGCTTCCACGAGTCTCTGAGTCACGAGTTAAAGGCCATCAATAAGGATGGGATAAAGATGACCCTTGTGTGTCCATTCTTGGTGGACACGGGCATGTTCACAGGCTGCAAAATCAGGTTTGTAAACATCATTAAACTTCCTTACAGAACTCTTTCTTTATATTAGGTTCTGAAGAATGTAGATTCTTTAAACTTTAGAAAGGCTCTTCACATTCAAAGAGCTCATTTACAATATGTTATTAAGCTCTTTTAAAGGTTCTTAAAGTGGTTCTGTGGCATTGCTCAAATAAAACTCTGTGCCACCTTAAATTTTAAGAGTGCTTATAAATCAAAACGTTTTTATTGTTACTAATTATCTAATATTGTAATAACTATTGTTACTATTAACTATTACTAATAACTATTATTACTATTAACAATTACTAATAACTATTGTTACTATTAACTATTACTAACTAGTAACTATTATTACTATCTAATATTCTATTGTAACAACTATTGTTACTAATTATCTAATATTGTAATAACTATTGTTACTATTAACTATTACTAATTACTATTGTTACTAATTATCTAATATTGTTATAACTATTGTTACTAACTATTAACTATTACTAATTACTGTTACTAATGATCTCATATTGTAAACTATTGTTACTATTAACTATTACTAATAACTATTGTTCCTATCTAATATTCTATTGTAATTGTTACTAACACATATTTGCATTAACAACTTCTTGTTGTTCCAGATAATTTACATTTCTTTACAGCATCTTGCTGATAATTTTAGAATTCATACTCATTTTCATACAGTTTGCATATTATAGTAATTTTGTAACATTTCATATAAATAAACTAGTTTAATTTTCCTGAAGCTTTTTGAATGGTAACCTGTGTGTTGTATAGCTTTTGACAGTAATCATGTCACTTATCTTTGCAGGAAAGAGATCGCACCATTCTTCCCACCACTGAAGCCCGAGTACTGTGTGGAACAAGCCATGCGAGCCATTCTCACTGACCAGCCAATGGTCTGCACCCCACGTACTATGTACGTGGTCAACTTCATGAAAACGTATGTACCGTCCGTTCTGTCTTTTCTGCTTCCTGTCACGAGGTTTATATTTTTCCTCCTGCTAATTACAGAAATGTGTCTCTGTTTCAGGGTTTTGCCGTTTGATGCCATCGTGTGTATGTACCGCTTCCTTGGCGCTGATAAATGCATGTATCCCTTCCTGGCTCATCGTAAAGAGTCCACAAACAACAACGAGACGAAAATGTTGATGTAAACATGTGGATTCTTTAAAGGCAAAGGTTCGGTCAATAGTTTGCAACCCTTTAGGCCACAACGGGTTCGGTGTCTGATGTTTGCTGTTTTAATTTTACACTGGAGGCTAATGTAACTATTATTTACAATTTCTAATTATTTATTTATTGTTTAATTCTATTGTTTTAACAGTATTTAACATAACATTGACGCAGTGACTTGTCCCTGTAGCTGTCATGATAATCTCTTTAAGAATCCTCGCTTTTCTCATCCATTTAAGTTTCTTTTCCCTTCACATAATTGGACCTGGGCGATAAAACGATATTGATTATTTATTCACAATCATTTTTCCCTCGATGACGATGATAAGCTGGGACAATAGATTTCGATCAGCATTAATGTTCATTTCCATTTCACGTCTAAGCAGCTTGACAGTGAGTTCAGAGTCTAATACTGCTGCTTGTTAGCTCCTCCTCACCAGCACCGCCAAAATGCACTGCTGTGTTTAAGACAAGCGTGTGATTGGAGGAGAGCGTAGTGGGGCCGTGCGAGAGAGCGCGAAGTCGCTGTGTGCTTATCTGTTTGTGTGAGAAGGAGAAGGAGGCGGGGCTTGCTGTGTGTGTGTCAGCCCGAGTGCTAGCATTAGCCTGTTAGCTTGGCTCTCTAGCCTGTTGTTATTTTGGAGTGGCTGCGGCCGACAGCAATCGCTGTAAGTTTCAACAATAAAGCGACGACTGTAAACGTCTTTCTCGTCCATCCTTTCAACGCGTCCAGCCGGACGCTACAATATTATGTTCTGGCAATAAACATTTTAATATTTTAAATAGTAACATTTCATGTATTTAGTCTGACAGTGTTAGAAAATTTAATATCGTGATAATTATCGAGATTAATCAATATAGAAAAATTGTGATAACATTTTTGGCCATATCGCCCAACTCTACACACAATGCTCTCCCAGGTAGAGTCTAGACACCAAGTAGACCAAGTAGAGCAGATTATTGAGTCACTCTTTAAAAAGAATTCATGTTTTTGTTTGCTTGGTGGAGATTTTTCATGGAGACTACGGCTAGTAGCATTGGTCAAAAATCTTTATTAGCGATGCTCTCTGTCTGGAAGGTCATTGAGCTTTGTATCTGGACTGAAATGATCAGACAAGCTCTGAATTAGCTAGCTTTAGGCCATGTTCAGTTCAGTAACAGGTTGAACTGGTGTAGTGTATGATCCCTACTGGTTTAGTTTGAACACTTGTTCTCATTTGGCATAAAAATGAGCCAAACTCATTACCCAAGTCTTCATGCATGCAGTTAGCATCATGCTAACTGATGGCTATAAGCCTCCATTATTGTTAACCGCACTAGCCTCGTAGCTGCAGTCTAAAACAAAACCAAACTTCAGACACTGAACTGTCTAAGAGGAGGAACCTGTGTTGGATGGACCATCACGATTAAGCAAAGACTCTCGTTCTCTGACATGAAGGCTTCCTCTGGACCAAATACGAAGTTTTATTCATGTTAAGCTGTCTGAGTTGCCAGATAATTTAATATTCAGTGATATAAAAGCACAAATCAGCTCTGATTATGAAATATGCAGTATGTTACTGTAAGAATGTACAATAGGGCCTTATCTTATTTATAGATAATTATGTTTCATTTGTTTCTGTCATTCCATTCAACTACGTGATCATGTGCCTTCTAGCTGAGGCCTTGTTTTAGTCGTTATATTGTCCTGCGAGCCCTTAATGTGTATCAGGTATTCAAATGTGCATTTTGTACGATTGTTACAGTTGCATGTTGAGGCAATAAAATGTTTCAAAACAGCCATTCATTGTACTGTTTTGTCATCGATATTGTAGTGGAATTCTTCACAGTCCTGAGAGTTACAGTATGCATGTTTTATAAATAAAGAAGTGTGGTTTGTTTCACAGTTACAGACACTGGCCACTTCATTAGGTACACATATGATGTATCTACACTCATTGTTCATTTTCGGTCCACTGACCTTATAGATGCTACTTTTGTAGTTTTTCAGACTGAAGTCCATCTGTTTCTATTTGTACACCCTGTTCATCAATGGTCAGGACCCCTACAGACACCGGTGCCCCCCATGCACCTATGGTTGAAAAAACATCACCAAACTGCTAGAATGGCAAAAAGTGCCCTGTTAGTTGCCCTTTACAAAAAAAATAAAAAAAATTAAGTGTTCCCTGTTTTGTAATAAATTATGATGGTGTGCCCTCTAGAACAAGTAAGACTGATAATCTGTCTTAATGAGTCCCCTTAATTGGTTGCCTTTCCAACAGAAAAGGGTGCATTAAGTGTTCTCTATTGCACCCCTACTAGACAGTGTCCCAAACTGAGCCCTTTTCAGTAGAGAAATGTGATGCAGTGCTGCTAGGGTTCTCCTAGAATTGTACATGATGAAATGCCCCTCTAATTGAGAAGTGCCCCTCCAGTGGGGAAAAATGTGCCCTTTTAATTTTTCTGCCCCTGCCCTGAGTTCCCCACTGCACAGGGTACAGATCATTCTTAGCTGGGTGGCATGTTGGCTTGGTGCTAACAAGTAGGCCTCTCAGCGCTGAGGTCTTGGGTCTTGTGTCTGAGTGGGTTTCCTCTAAAATACATTTTTTTTAAACAATAAAAAATTAAAAATAGTTAAAGCCTATCTGATGATGTACTCGTCGTTTATCTTGAACAAAAAGACACAGAGAGGCAGCGTCAGACGCACGCAGCATACTCGTTGCCATGGTAACCACCATTTGTTTGCCCGTTACCCTTCTCTTTAAATTTGTGATGATGTTCAGAGGCAAGATGGCAAAACGCAAATATAACGCGGAGCATTTGAAATGTGGATTTTCGTTCGTTGAGGACAAACACGGACAGAAACCTCAGTGTGTTATTTGTAATGAAGTGCTGCGCATGAAAACATCCAAAGTAATGCAATATTTACAATTTACACATGTATGTAAAGCCAAGCCGGTACAGCTTTTTAAAAAGAGGACTTCATGAGCTGAAGGCACGGATGTAATTTGGGGGTGAGACGGGAGGTGTCGCTTTCACTTTTTAAAAAGGCAGTTTTGGTCCCCTGTAGTTTTTACTTTCCAAAAACAATGTAACACTGTATTAAAAGGAGACAGGTTGAGCACTAGGACCCAGCAGAAATCCAAGCCGCTCAATCTGAAGCCTGTTTAACTTTAGACCGTGCACACGCTCATCGACTGGCTCTCCCGTTTCTTGCTAACGTGTGATTGGCTGTCCCCACTGTCACTCCATCAAACAGCGTTTAACATTTGAATCTGAGTTGAACTATTGCCAAAATAATTACGAAATTCTGCTTATTTTTACTCAGAAATAATTTTATTTAAATGTGGTCTGTTATACATAAATAATACAGTCCAAACATAAGTGTAAAATTGGTGGTAATGCGTTGGAGTAAAGCTGACTGAAAAAAGATTGGGTGATAATTTTATGCTACATGCTTTTAACAGTTATATTATATTTAAATAAATACAAGTTATATTATTATTAAATAAATATTTAATAATATGTAATAATGTATTAATATATATTTAATGATAAATGTACATTTTATAATTTTATTATTAATAACACTTAATAGTTATTATTAGTATATTATTAATAGTAACAAGTAAAATATAAGTCATAATTTGTAAGTAATGTATTGTAATAATAATAATATTTATTAGTTAGTTTAATAATAATAATGTAATTCATAATATTAATTTATGTTCCAGCACCCCGCCCTGCCAGTCATGTCCAGATAATACTTCGTTACTATACTTAAGTAGAAATTTTGGTTATTTATACTTTACTGAGTAATTATTTTTACACGACTTTTCACTTCTACTTACTTACATTTTCATGTAATTATCGTTACTTTCTACTCCTTACATTTTAAAAACAGCCTCGTTATTTCTACGTGTTTCATTTCGGTTTGTCATCATTCAAAAAATATCCAGTCCAGATAAACTGGCCATCCAGAAAGAGTGAATTTGATTGTGGTTGGATGATAAATATAAACAAATACCATTCTGATGCCTTATTGGTACCTGCACGTCACGTGTCTCGTCACTCTCCACTAAGCTCAGTACCGCAACGCAACGCTTTAAGGCAGCACTTGAAGTAACTCCTGCCTGCGATGTCCAATATCCTCCAAAAGCAACAGAAAGAGACGAAGTGTAGTCCTCAAACACCTTTATTCTGTCTTGTTTTTCACACAGGTCCGTTTGTATTGTTTTTACCAGGATAACAAACAAAGGAATAAATAAAAAGTGTTGCTTAGCATAACTGGCTACGTTAAGAAAACGGTGCTACCTTAAAATACTGCCCTGATCTCCTCAGGGAAAAGTAATGGAGTACAGAGTCAATTTGCAATCAGGGAAAGCAATCGATTGCCAGAAAAATAAAGGATTTACTCTAAATACTAAAATAATGCTCATAAATAACACAGAAGAACATAAAACACTAAATTGCAATATAATTGCTATTAAATATACATTTAGTGTAAAATGGCTCTTACATTAATAAAATGTTTTCATTTTCAAGGGGCACATATGCAGCTGAAACAGGTAGCCAGTACATCCCTAAAAATGTCAACATTACCATTTTAATATAACATTATAGTCATTACGGCTTTTAGAAAAAAAAATTATTTGGGGGGTGGGGGGTGGGGTAGTGCACTATAAGCTCAATCATCAACCTCTACCACTCTGCAGTTCATCTACAATCTTAATCTAACACACCTGATCCAGGTAACAAAGACCTTCAGGGGCATCTAAATGTTATTGTAATCTGAATTCTCCAGGATGGTCAATCTCCAGGTCGAGGGTTTGGGAAAGCAGAGGAGCGCCGTTATCAGACAAATCCTCCCCCGCATACATGGAAATAAAATCACTGCAGGGCTCAGCTTCCTGTTTCCAAACTCCTTCCTGTGCTGAATATTAACATTCCCTATCTCTCACTCATTTTCCAGCTGTGGAGCACAACGATACCTGTAAATGGAGTTAAAGAACCATTTTATTATATTAATAGTAGAATTTTAACGTAAACAATGTAGTTTGACATACACTAGGCCTTTATATCAAACTGTACCAACATTAAAAGACTTGATGTCACTTTAAATACATTTTGTTTATCTTTTTAAATTAAATTATTCTAAACCACAGACAGTACTGGCTTCCAGAGGTGTCATAGTAGGGCCCCAAGTGTGGGGTCTGGAACTTTATTTTCCTTTAAATATTAAAGGAAATAATATTGAATAATAGGAGGAGGGTCCTGGGCACTGCTTGTTCATAGAGCCCGGGATATGGTGCTACACTCCTGCCTGCTTCATTAGACACGGCATCCCCCTCACCCTGCTAATGGAAATCCCACCACAGAACGTCCGCATTACAACATCCGACTGGCATTCAAAAACGTTCCCTCTTTCCCTTTTGGTGAAAGGACTGAATAAAGGTCAGACAGAGCTGGAGGCTGAAAGGGAATCCTCTCTCCAGTCATCATGCAGTCAAATCAGGAGGAGCGTTACTGTGGTTTATCTTCCCAAACGTTATCTACCTACTCGCCCACATCCCTGGAGCATTCCACAGGATAGACGATCAGTCTATTACTAATGTTCAGTTAGGAAATGAACATTTAGAGTCACACATGTTCTTTGAACTTCTTTAGTGTAGGAGTCAAGTCAAATTTATTTATACAACGCTTTTTAGAACTGACGTCACAAAGCAGCTTTACAGGGTTAGTAATAAAACTCCAAAGCCACAGTGAGCAAGCCAATGGTGACAGAGGCAAGGGAAAAATCCCTCAGAACTGGAGGAAGAAACCTTGCAGAAGACTAAATGTGAAGTATAATATTCAGGTCTGTCATTCTACAAACTGTTCAATTCAAAATGAGAAATCACTTCATTATTCCAAATATTCATACACTGGTCACTGATGGTAAATTGATAGCTGGATTCTCCTGCGGTCCACAACAGACCACCAGCTCAGCTACACCTACAGCTGGCAATCAGCATTCACCTATATGTACCTCTGCCAACCTCGGACGCTCATTAATACCCACCACCATCAATTATACTGAAGTAGAAATAGACTCCTGCTAGAAATAATCAGACTGATGCTTCCAGGCTGACACACTTTTAATTTGACCCCATATAGATGCATTTATCACTATTGTTAATATAATTATTGTTTTACATTATAGCACAATGTCAGACTTAACTGATGATGTAAATTTCTATCAGTAGTTTGATCAGAGGAGGATGGATCCCCTTTGGAGTCTTGGTTCCTCCCTCCAGCCTTGAGGGAGTTTTCCCTTGCCACTGTCTCCTATGGCTCACTCGCATTGGGTTTTGAGTTTTGATTCAAATGATCTGTTGATGGCAAACAGCTTGACCGGGATTTGAACTTGTCATGCTTTGATCATAGTTTCAGTGTTTTAGCCTGCTGAGCCACTCGGGGTCCCCCTATGCATGATTTTAAAGCAAAACTGTACTGCTATAGGGAAAATATAGCAAAAGCATTTTGTTTTATAGTCCCATTCAAATTCAATAATTTAAATAAACATATCTGCAAAAGCTTAGCTCCGCCCCTTTTCACACTGACAGTTCAGTCTGGACTGCTTTTTGAATGAGACACAATACAGGGCAGCCAATCAGAACAAAGATTATATACATACACACACACACACACACACACACACACTTGGACATATATTGTATCTCTGAAGCTCTATTAACCCGAGGTCAGGTGATGCTCAGAACTGAGGCAGGTGTTTTATAGCAGAGAAAATACAAAGAATGTGCTGTTAATGAGTTTCCCGCTGAGTGGTGGACACACTGCTGTAGATGAACTGGACCGGGCCTTCCACTCTCTGCATTATGTAACAACATTTTATGCTCAAATGGTAGCAAACAATGAAACACCCTCATAACAGGCTCAGCAATGAGTCTCTACAAAGGCTTTGATTGGAACATCTAAGTGAATTGTTGGGTTTAGACTCATTAGTGCGGATTAGCAGTGAGGTTATGTTAAGGATAAAGATGCAAGATATGTTCTTCTACATCATTAATACAGTGCAATGCAATGCTTTTGCAATGTTATTGTCTAATAAAATATGACTTTTACTTAACCTCGACAAGCTTGGGATACAGGTCCCCAATTTCCTTTGTCCTTATTCTTAATTCTCAACTTATATGCATAGCTGTGTTTATAGAAGTAGAAATATTACTTTCATATTAATCCTTCGAGCTAGAATTGTTTAGTTCATTCTGTTCATTTTAGCCTCTTTCGGTACAGAATAGTACCTTAACTGGTACAAAAACTATGGGTACAACAATGGAAAGGTACTCTATTGTACCTCAGTAAGGTACAGCCCCAGCAACAAGCCTTTGTAGTCTCAAATCTGTACTTAAATTTCTTAGTGTGTAGTAAAAAAAATGGTTCTATATAGAACCATGAACACTTAAAGATCCCTTTGCATGGTGAAAGGGTTCTTCAGATCAGTGGCAGTCCTAGCCTATTTGGTGCCCTGGGCAAACAACTGCTGCCTGTACCCTCTCCCCACTCGCCTTTGTTGATGACCAACTGGCTCTAAACAATCCAATGGTTCCAATGGCGCTTAACATAACCTCTCAGGGGCGGGGCAGGCCTCACTCGTGACGCCCCTGACATCTTGACGCCAATCTTATGAACGAGGTTGATGAAGAGTAGAAATATGAGTACTGCGACATGCAAGCTAACACTGCTTTTCAAAGTTCTAGCCTGTTAGCTGCTTTTAGCTAGTAATGGCTAAATGAGATTGTATTTCAGGTCTAGTCATATTCTGAGGATAAATATTCACCAAGATGTAGAAGATTTGTAACATTTATGTCTAAGACAGGTTGCGCCAAAGGCTATTTACTATCCATTCATGTTTCCCATAGAGATAAACAGCTCAGGCTCAGACTTCCTTATATGGGCATAGAGCTACTACAGATTTCAGGACTTTTCAAAGTGGACTATTCAAAGATTAGTTACTAAATCTGATTTCTAAACTTAAATGATGCTAAAATAAGAACTCTTTTACTAGGTATTTGTGCATTTGTAGATGTATCTGTGACCAGAACTAACTGAGTGGGGGTCAAACTGACTTGAACACATATCTGAAAGTAGCATTACAGCTTACAGTCTAAAAAATGCACCCTTTCGGTAAATGACTCTCTGAAACTTTCCCTTTATCTACATGTATCTGAGCTTTGTCATAGTGCACTCATACATGAACAAGGCTGTTCAACTCATCTAAGGTGACGTTTTTACAAATTTTCTTCTTTAGTTTAGGACTGGAGCTGAAATTCAAGAGTCATCTTGTAGTTTCTGTAAAATTACATCACCAAACTTTTCTTAACCCATCAAATTGTTTAACTGAAGTCTCACAGACTAGCGGATGTGGTTTAAGACACCGTATGATGGACAACTATTAAAATGAACAAAAAATGAGTGATCCTACACGCCCAATCTTAAGACCAGACTGTTGAGGTGTCAGACTCATGATACAGTGTGAGGTGAAGTATTTTTACAAAAATGACGATTTACAGGAATTTTACAGACTTCTAGTGTTCGCAATGTTAACTGTTCTAAACTTAAAAGAAGCAAAGTTTGGACTCCGAACATGTTTTGGCTGATGGATTACATCTGTGGTAAGAAAAGGATTGTGTAAATTTTGGGTAACCCCCAAAAAGCAGAGTTATGGAGGAGTAAAAATGAGACAGAGGGATGGAATGTGCAGACAGACTTCTGAATGAATAGTATTAGCCAGCAGCTTGTAGGGGTTTTCTTCTGTTAGTCACTATTACAACAGTCTGTGAAGGTCAAATGCCTTACTGGACTCAGCAGGGATGTAAGCACTGACATATGATGAAACCTCTCGAGAGGAAAGAGGCCTGATAAAGTGATTTTCTGTGCAGTCATTCTTCGGGGCAGAGAAATATCTCTTAAAACATCTGACAAAATGATGACTAACGTATAAAGTAATATGTTACAATGTAGTATTATTATAAATATATATATATATTATTATAGAGTAACTGGTAGTATATATGAATTAATATAGTATATATAAAGGATGGCATATAAAACATAACAGTATATATAGAGTAGTACTGTAGTCTATATAAAGTAACATTACTTAGTGTAGGTCACGTCATTAATAGTGACATATTTCAAAACTTATTTTGTTTTAATGTTGATACAGTGTGAATAGTAACTTACTCAAACTCCAAACGAAAATATTCTAATAATTTGAGATTCTTTCTTTCTGAATTTCATGATTTCATCAATTTGATGTGATCCTAATTTCTTTTTTTTCTGCAAAAACTGAGAAGTAGTTTGGGCTGATTTCTCCACGGTATTCTAATTTTGTTAAATCCTGTTTTTGTGGGTTTTATGAGCTGGAAGCCGAAATTATGTGAAAATAAACAAATAAAAACTTGAAAATGTTTAAATTGTGGGCCCTGAATCTATAATCTGCGAAAGTTTGTTTTTGAATGGAATTATGGAAATTAATCAACTTTTTCATGATGTTCTAATTTTTTGGAATGGGTCTGTATATATACACACATTCTTCACCTGGTACCCTATTATCATACCATACACAAAAAACACACACAGACATACAGACATATAAATAAACATATACATGTATGTGTGTGTGTATATATATATATA